>JXTC01000755.1:13911-77498 GCA_002914845.1 Trema orientale
AAAAAAATAAGAAAAAAGAATAGTCTTGTAAGAGTTTTCTTTAAAAAGAACTGGCAAAAGCTACGATAAATGTAATACCATCCTCCAAAACAACTACTTATCTTAATTATCTGACATAAAAATTTCATTAAGAATTTTGGCGCAATTGTGATAAATAAAAGTTGTCCAAAATTAAATTATGATGTCCATGCTGCTGCTCCAAATGTCTCAAAGTGAACGATGAATCGAGTGTTTTTATTGGAATAGGATCTAGCATTAGCATCAAATTTCCTTGGGCCGCACTACTTTTTACCACAATAATATACTCATATATATGTAGATATATATTCATATATAAACATATATATTTTTATATACATACATAGCCCTTAAAAGCATTATAAAGTTGGACTAGGGAAAAAAAATCATATCCAAACACTTAAACTCAATGCAACATCCAAGAGTCATTTTAATATGCTATATATATAAACATACTCTTTAGTAATGGTTTTGAGGCATACTAAGTTTCAGGAGTAGAGTGGAGATCATAGTTACATTACTACATACTCTTATTTCAGGAAGGAAATCCGACCAAGTAAGAATTTTCCTTTTGTATTCAAACCTCTTTTCTCTCTTTTTCTTTTAATAATTTTATGGTCAATTTCATTACTTTCTTGTCTCTTCTTCTTTTTTTTTTTCTTTTTTTTTTAATTCCTTGTAACTTGCAATTCATTAATTTGCCTCGTGGAAAGGAATGTTGTTAGTTCACATAATTAGATTAAAGTGTTTAATATTTTTAGAAAAAGAACACCTTTGTGCCTTTTCATTTACAAAAAGTAAAAAACAAAAAAAACAAAAAAACAAAATTTTCAACAATAGGCTTTCCTACTGGGCCTAACTGCTATTCTACTAAAGAGAAAATGACATAAATAGGACTAATTTAGGTCAAAATGACTTTTTTATATATTTTTTTTTTCTAAAAATGATACTTTTAGGAGTGTCAAGATCATAAATCAAGACATCTTTGACACTCTTAAAGATATCATTTTAAAAAAAAATTTTAAAAAAAATCATTTTAGCCAAAATTTGTCCTACCATGTCCTTTTCTCCTCGACTAAATAGTCCCAAATACATGAAATGAACTCAGCAAAAGCCTTTTTCGTTAAGGATGTGTTTGTGATATTGTTTGACGGGAAACATCAATGGCCAATAGGACGAAGAGAAGTTGACTAGATATTAGATGACAAGGCAAAAGCTACCCTGAAAATAAGGATAAGCCATAGTCGTCCTTTTTTTCCTTAAAAATACTTTATTGATTCTCTTGAGATTAATAAAACAAATAAGAAGTGGGTAAGATGTAACCTAAGTAAGGGATAACATAGAATAATGAGGAAGCTTAGTATATCCACCACTACAAAATTTTATAGCCTATTCCTATGAAACATTGAATATGATGTCCAATTCCCCCATTTCTCACTGTCTATTTCAATGGCTTTGGCATTGACTATGTGGCTTTATCCACAATAAAACACTATTTAGTATAATGATACTATTAGCGTAGCTCAGTCAGCAACCAATCGTCCACAACTAAATAAATACTCTTTCTAAGCACCACCGGTGATAAAAGATAACATACATGACAATACTCCGAATCTATATAAAATCAACATAGAATCTTTTTTAGCACCACTGGTGATAAAAAAAGTAAGTACAAAGCTGTAGTCCAAATCTATACAAAATCCATTTGGTTCTACAAAATATGGGCACATGTACATACTTTTTTTTTTTTTTCCTTTTATGTGCCCATACTTATAATTTAGCAATTTTCGTGAAAAATCTTAAATATTGTTAATTTGGGAATATTACGGTTGTTACAATTATCTTTATCGTTACTGATACTATTATTTATTAATACGAGTTGGTGTAGTCAAAACGACACGTGTTGTCTATTCTCCAATACTTAAACAAAGAATAAAGAAAAAAAATCTCAAATTTGGCATGGTGTGAATGAATGACTAATGCTCTCGTGTGATCTTACCTTTTGATGTGCTTTGTTCTTGCTTTTGATTTGATTTCCCAAAGTTGAATATCTTTTTGTCCGAAAGTGTCCATTTTAAAGAAGGTTTAATATGTAAAACCTATTAAACCCGGAGGGAATCTCATGGAAACCCTAAAAACCATTTCACATAAATATAAAAAGACCATAAAAGAAAAAAACAAAAAACAAAAACAAAAACTGGGTAAATGGAAAAAAAGAAAAAGATATACACTCATAAAAATATCTTGTAAAATGTATATAGGCATGGCTTGTTTCTCCAAGTTCCAAAGTACTCAAAAAAAAAATATATATATATATATATAGAAAAAGTAATTTGAAAAAATAAAAAAGAAAAAAAGAAAAAGGGTAAAGCCTATTTTCTTGAACTGTTCAAGTTAACAAGCTTGTGCCACCCGCCGCCCTGGACTGAAACAAAGAAGAAAAGCAAAGCAAAAAAGGGTTTATATATTTGAAGGCTTTGTTTGAGCTTTTGGGTTTTGGGTTTTGTTGAGTCTTTGTTTTTGCTTATCTTGTATTCCAAAGTCTTTTTTTTTTTTTTGTTCTCATTTAGACTAATCTCTCATTCGAAGCTTCTTCCTCCTTTTTCTTCATTACCAAAGACACTTGAAAAACTCCCATTACCTTATCTTTATTTTGGTTTGGTTTATTTTTTCTTGTTCTTGAAATAGACTTTGGAACAAGACCCAGTACTGTTTTTTATGTGAACCCAAAACCCAGAAAGAAAAAAAGGGAAAAAAAAAAAAAGCGAAGCTAAAAGTGAAGAAGCAGAAGAGTTTGGGGAACATTAGGCTTTGTAAAAACCGTCATTGTGAACAAGGTTTTGGTTTCTCTTTTTTACTTTATTTATATATTTTGTTTTATTTTTCTATGTAGCCAAAAATGTTCTCTCTTTATCTGGTCATTGATCTCAACTTGTGCTCTTCACCCCCTTTTTTTTTCTTAGTTTTGTTACTCTTTGGTTTTATCAGAACAAGAAGCTAACTGGGTTTTGTCTTAGTGTTAACTTAGTACTTGTTATACTGCTAATAACATCTTCACCCGTTGCTATCATTGTGTTTTCTCTCTATATAATCTTAGTAACATTGGCTTTCTCTGCGTGGACTGCAGCAGTAGTCAGAAGAGAGCCGTATTATTTTGTTTTTTGGTCCAAAAATGAAGTATGTACTGGTCACTGGTGGTGTTGTTAGCGGACTTGGTAAAGGGGTCACAGCTAGTAGTATTGGTGTGCTCCTTAAGGCATGTGGCCTTCGTGTTACTTCTATCAAGATTGGTATTTTTCTCTTACTTTGATATTTTCTTTCATTCCTTTTGTATTTTTAAGATTTTTTTGAAAAGAAATTTTTTTTTCTCATTTTGGGTTGTTTGAAATAAGCCTTTTTTATTTCTTTTGAGTCCACGTTCATATATTGATAAGTCTAATAAGGAAAGGCAGTATTTTTTTTTTTCTTTTTTCGGGTGTTCCTCCTTTGTTTTTATTGAATTATGTTGTGTCTTACTTTTTTGGCATGAGAAGACCATCTTTTTGTACAAATTTCATATATGCATTTAAATTCCTGATTAAGGTGTAAGTCACTATCATGCAGCCTTAGTTTAGATGGGAGTATGTTGGTTCATGTATAATTCGTCACATGGCCTCAGCCTCAGCCTTGTGATAAAAAGATTATGATACTTCACTTTTTCACTTGTGAAGTGTCAAATAAGTTTTAAGGTGTACGTGTTCAAATCGCTTATGAATTGTACAAGTTCCGAGAATAAGAAATTAGAAAAGTTAAGCTTTTGATAGTCCGTTTGTCAACAGTTGAGATTTTACTTACGGTGGTTTAAATTCTTCCATTATATGCAGATCCTTACCTTAACACAGATGCAGGGACAATGTCTCCTTTTGAGCATGGGGAGGTGTTTGTCTTAGATGATGGTGGTGAGGTATGTTGTCAACCAAGAAGGATTATGCATGCTATTAGGATTAAAATATGTTGTCTTCTTTATCTTTTTCTGTTTCATCCCTGTCAGTTTCACCTGATTAACTGGTTTCTTCTATGTGGAAAAGAGAGTCAGATTTGATATTGATTTTGTGTTCTGAAGGTGGACCTTGACCTCGGAAACTATGAGCGGTTTCTAGACACAACACTAACCCGTGACAACAATATCACAACTGGAAAAATATATCAGGTTATTTTCTATGGTGTATCGGTTTGAGAATCGTGTTTAGCAAATGGTTCATATGAACTATTTCAGTTGACAAACTTTCTCATTTGTCTATGTTTATTTTAACAGTCTGTTATCAACAAAGAAAGANTTGTGATTCTGGTTTTCCATTCAATGATGTGGACCGTGGTATATTTAGCTAATTTTGTTTCTTCTTTTGCTTTGCAAAAGGTTGTTCCACACATTACTGATGCCATCCAAGAGTGGATTGAGCGTGTGGCAATGGTACCAGTAGATGGAAAAGAGGGTCCAGCTGACGTCTGTGTCATTGAATTAGGAGGAACTATAGGTAAATTCATGTCATTTGTGCTCTGTTATTAGGCCTTTCCTTGTTTCGTTTCTTAAAAGCTTGATTTTGCATTCTTGATGCAGGGGATATTGAATCTATGCCATTTATTGAAGCACTTGGTCAATTTTCATATCGTGTAGGTAAGTTTAAATGGACAATTACAAGCTGTTTCTATTTCACGAATTCATATAAAGTAAGTTGCTATGGTATGTGTTTCAGCAAACCTGTTTCTCATACAAAAGAGTTCTTTTTTTTTTTAAGGGCCTGGCAATTTCTGTTTGATTCATGTCAGCCTCGTTCCTGTTCTCAATGTTGTTGGTGAGCAGGTATGATGAACGCTATCAATTACTGGAACTATCTATATTCATTATTTGTACTGATACTAGATCTGGTTTTTATTAACATGGAGCCTTGGCATAGCCTTATTCAGCTTCTTGGCTCATATGCTAGATAACTCATTTCTCTCCTTAACTTTTTGTCAAATTTCAATTTTAGAAAACAAAACCTACCCAGCATAGTGTTCGGGGACTTAGAGGACTGGGTTTGACACCAAACATTCTAGCTTGCCGTAGTACAAAAGTATGTGCTTCTACCTTTTTCCCACAAATTTTGTTCACTGGTCACATCCTGCATGTGGCAGCAGTAATCTTAATTGTTCTAATTTGATTTGTTATTGATAGGCACTTGATGAAAATGTTAAGGCGAAACTTGCTCAGTTCTGTCATGTGCCGGTACCAATAGCATTACATTCATTTATCCTATATTATATACCTTGTTTCTAATTTGAAGCATCATTTGCTAACTTAAATGACTTTTTTACAGGCGGAAAACATTGTCACTCTACATGATGTCCCAAACATTTGGCACATTCCGTTGCTATTAAGAGTAAGTAGTATCTTACTGCTGTTGAATTTCTTTTGCTAGAATTACTGCTTATTTCTTACAAGAACTTGAAAATTGTTTTTATGTTTTGCCTCTTCTGCTGTCAAATTAGGATCAGAAGGCACATGAAGCTATCCTGAAAGGACTGAACCTTCTAGGGTTTGTTTTATAAACTCTCTTTGTTTCAAGAAGTATTTTCTTCTTCTTTTGCTGAATAAAACACTCAATTATTTATAGTGTTTGGATGAACACTCTTTTATGCTGATACAGCTGTATATTGTCATAGATTTTTCATTTAGGAATTTATTTTATTTATTTATTTTTACTATAAATTTTAACTTTGTCCTAACATGCAGTGTTGCTAGAGAGCCTGATTTGAAAGAGTGGACTGCTAGAACAAGAATTTGTGACAAGTTACATGATTCGGTAGGTTTCTAAACAGACTTTGAGTCTTTAAGATTATTTAATCCTGTGTCATCGGTGACATGTTCTTAACTCTTGTGTATATTATTACAGGTCAGAATTGCAATGGTTGGAAAATACACTGGCCTTTCAGATGCTTACCTCTCTGTTTTGAAGGTAAATGCTTTATGCTTAAAACTACGCCTACTATTTGCAAATTCATCATAATATTTCATTTGGTTCCTCAGTACTTAGCTTTGAGTAAAACCGTGATATAGGATTTAATGTCTTAACTTCTTGTGGCAGGCTCTTTTGCATGCTTCAGTGGCTTGCCGCCGGAAACTTATAGTGGACTGGGTTGCTGCAGGTGATCTTGAAGATGCAACTGCTAAGGAGGTTAGAACATATTTTAATTTCTGTATAGTGGATTGGGTTGGCGTATGTGATCTTGAAGATGCATCATATTCAGTTTCTACATAGGTTGAATTTACTATGTTCTATTTCGCTACATGCAGGCTCCTGATGTCCATAAAGCTGCATGGGATCTTTTGAAGGTGATCCTGCTTTATGAATATTGTATCATAACAGTGTTAGGCAATGTTTATTGGTGGTTGTTTTTTTCAATTGACCCTATGAACTTTTTTCAATTTCAGGGTGCCGATGGAGTTCTAGTTCCAGGAGGGTTTGGTGATAGAGGAGTGCAAGGGAAAATTCTTGCAGCAAAGTATGCTCGAGAGAACAAAGTTCCATTCCTAGGAATTTGCCTGGGCATGCAAATTGCTGTCATTGAGTTTGCACGATCTGTTCTTAATTTACACGATGCTAACAGCACAGAGTTTGATCCCGATACCAAAAATCCTTGTGTCATATTTATGCCAGAGGTTTGCAATGCAACAGCAAATTTATTTTTCTAAGTTTATGTTAATACTTAATATTCATTTTCTTTTTATCTTGTTAAGAGAGTTCATGTTTTTGGAGCAGGGTTCAAAAACTCATATGGGAGGAACCATGAGGTTGGGATCAAGGAGAACTTATTTCAAAGTTGCAGACTGCAAATCTGCAAAGTTGTAAGGACCTAGAACTGACTTAAGTTTATATCTTCTCCGATGCTTTAAACACTATACGACTCCCATGATGGACTACTACAATTATGATTTCTTATGTGTCAGAGCCAAATTTTTTATTTTAAGAAGGGATAATATCACTTTTATACCTTGTATTTTGACACTATGTTCAAATTGTACCTTGTGTTTTAGTTATTATCAACATTGATTTTTAGATTTGAAATTTGTTACAAATTTATACCCTAACACCAATTTAGAGCAGCTAATTTACCAAGATACCGCTTAAAAAATTGAAAACAAGCTATATAAAAACTAATCCGAAAATAAGTTTATTAATTCATCTGGGCAAATTAATTGCTCTAAATTGGTATCAAAGTATAAATTTGCAACAGATTTTAAATCTATGGGTCAATGTTGATAATAACCAAAACACAAATTACAAACTCAACAAAGTGTCAAAATACAAGGTATAAAAGTGATATTATCCCTTTTAAGAAAGCCGATTTATTCGACTAAGAAGTATTCATACTATAATCAGACTTTTGGAGTTGATAATCTGTGATCGTGTTTTATTAATTATGTTGTAAAAATTTAATGGACGATGAAATATGGTTTGGATTGTGTTTTCAGGTATGGCAGTGTAAGTTTTGTTGATGAACGACATCGACATAGATATGAGGTTAGCCACATCCATTTTCTGCATTTTTGCTACACAAGAAAGTAGATGTTTTCTGTGTTATTCTGCTGAGTAGTTAACTAGACACTAAAAAGCTACTGTTCGTATGTAGGTCAATCCTGATATGGTATCACAACTTGAAAATGCTGGTTTGTCATTTGTTGGCAGAGATGAAACAGACCGGCGGATGGAGGTAGTATTTTTCATGTCAGTAAAAATCGTGTTTGTATGAACACTGTGTGATTAGAGTGAACATGTTTTACGTGTCCTTATGTGCGGTAACATATTGTGCATATCCTTATTTGCCTTAATTTTTTGGTATTACATACAGATTGTAGAGCTGCCTACTCATCCATACTTTGTCGGTGTTCAATTCCATCCTGAGTTCAAATCAAGACCCGGAAAACCTTCTGCAACATTCTTAGGTATGTATTATTCTTCTTCTTCTTCCCTCCCCAATCCTTCCCACCACCCCAAAAAAAAAAACCTCTTGGTTTGTAATTTTCGTTTGGTTTCCTCTTAGATTCTTAGTCATAGCCAAAAAATCGGCTAAATAAGAAATAAATTATTAAAAAAAAATGCAAATGAGAAATAACGTTTTAGGTTCTATCCATGTATTGAAGTCGATTTGTGTTGACAAGCTTGCATGGTCGTGGTAATGGTTAATAGACTCTGGATCACTATAATAGTCTAGGTACTTGATTATACTGACAATTCTAGGAAGTGTGCTCAAAAAACAAGTTGTTCCATTCCTGCACGACGATAAGCTGTGTCGTCTGTTTTCTCCAACTTGGTTTTCTCCAAGTGGTTAACTTCATGACGTTGCATCTATATTGTTCTCTGCTGATATGTGGACTTAATTCCGCTGTTATGTTACAGGACTTATAGCAGCAGCATGCGGGAGCTTGGCGATGGTTATTCAGAGCAATGGCCATGTGGGCAAGACTCATAGCAATGGAATAAGCAATGGACACTCAACGGCAAAAATCCACCAAAATGGAAATGTTTTTAGGTCTTCCAATGGGTCCAACGGCTCAGTAAACGGTGTGTATAGCAATGGGAATGGGAATGGTAATGGTGTGCATTGGTGAGAGAGTTGAAGCCCCGTGATAGTTGTTTTACTAGAAGGGCTTGTGGTGGTAGTCTGGTAGCCGTCGGTTCTGTCTGTACAGCTTTTGAGTATGGGTAGGATTGTTTTAGCTCTCGAGGACTTGTCTTAAAGGTGAAGCTGGATTTTGCTTTGAAGGGCACAGCTTTTTTTTCCCCAGAAGATTTGGCTCCAAGTAGGAAAAGTTGCTTGTTTGGACCCGAATCTTGTCTTTCCATTTTTTTGGCCTTTACTACCTTTACTAATAATATATGTAATGTGAGGATCTTTTGGCAATTTGCCGTGGAAAAGGGACACTTTGTTTTCCATTTAATTATATATGCTTTGAAAGAATAAATTGTCTCCCCCCGCTCACCCCCACTTTTTTTTTCTTTTTCTTTCTGTTTACATAGTGGATAAATATGTTTGTCATCATAGTGATTAACTACTATTACCAAAGTCCTGATGAGTAGTTGGCTGTGAAAGTTTCACAATTTCAGACGCTTCTGCACATGTATTTGAGTCTTACAAGCGAAAGCGATGGTTCGTGGGAGCATACATAGTAGCTAATTGTAACGTCATTCAATGCAGTATCCCATATGGTCATTCATGCCTTATTTTATGGCCTGGTGCGGCCTAATTCTACATTGATTGTTTGGATAAATTCATCCACTGTACAAGGATTGAATAGCCACGTATACTTTATTCTCTTTGAACTCGGATAACATTTGTTTAATGAATACCATTTACCAAGGTACAATAAGTTTTACGCCTGTGGTGGCACACATCTCTACGTAATCGGGCCTTTTAATTAATTTTTTTAAAGGAATTTAAAAAGGAAAAAAAAAAAAAAAAAAGGGCTTTTCGGCCAAATAGCCGCATTTTGGATCATGTGTAAAATGACTGTTTCAAATACTATTAAAAAATAACCAAATTTTGAAAAATTATTTAAAGAATGACCTTTTTTCATATTAAATATATAAAAATGTATTAATTTATTTTCTGAAAATTGATATATTTTTTAAAAAATTGATTTACTTTTTCAAAAAGAATTCAAAAATTAATTTACTTTATAAAAAATATAGATTAACTAAAAAAACGGTCAGTATCAAAATAAAACTATAGAGCGGTCATATATTAAATAGGTATAAAAAACGGCTATTTTTTAAATTGATTTGAGAGGAAAAAAAAACGCCATTTCATATAAATACTCGAAAAAAAAAAAAAAAAAAAAAAAGGGGGAAACGTGTGAGGGTTCAAAACTCATTCCTTTAATTATTTAAAAATAAAATAAAAAACAAAGGAACATGTGCTCCCAAAACTGGATCCCGGAGGGTCCCAAGATTCAGTTGAAAAAGCTCCTCCGAAAACAATCACAAACATTTTTTTTTTTTCTTTTCCACCTAAAGCTGCATATCTGCGGTAGCTATTAGCAATTGTGATCATCGCGCTAAACATCTCTCTGTGACACCCTGCACTATAAGCAACGGCCCTTTCAACTTCACTGCACCACTCAGGCAATCTACCACAAAGTGCAGTATTGCATGCCCTATTTGAGACTTCCATTGCAACACTCTAGCCACCCACCACAAAGTGCAGGCCTACAAGCCCCCCTATTTGAGACTACTAAGGCAGGCGACCGACTCTTTCACTCTTTCATTAAGGAAGCAGAGGTCCCCCCCGTTAATCTGGTAAGCCAGTAGTCGGTAATGGATCCCCCGTACTCCTCTTTGCTTTTAACCTTTACGTTAATTATGATGAAAGAGACAAGTTAATTGACAGATCCTTGTCCAAGTCATGTTCTCAGCAATATATTCGAATCAAGTATTTCAGGCTCCATTGATGTTTTGCAAATAGCTATATGACCAGGGGAAATCAGAGACGAAGTAAAATTACAAAGCAGGAATGGTTGACCAAAGAATTGGATGATATCAACAAAGGAAAGCCAGCTCATCCTCCTATTATGGGCGTGAAGTTACCTTACACAAGACTGGCAATTTATGCCAACAATTACTGCAGTAGCTAGAACTAGAGACTTGATAAGTTATACGAAGTGTCACGGTCAATGGATTCAATGTGCCAATTTCGCTGATTACTCCTGGAATCGATAGTTGATATGTTCAACCTTCTTTTATGGTGGTCATACAGGGTTCGCCTGTGGCCAACGCTGATATATGTTATACCAGCCTTTTCGACTTCTCGATACAAATGAGCCTGCCAAGAAAAGCCGATATGTGAGAACCCTTGGTTGATCACGGGATCCAATTGTTTAGAGTAACAGGGTTGATAAATAAATCAACCGAACAACTTACTCAAGGAACCTGGTAATATATGTCGTACTTTTTGGGCTCATTCTACTCTAATTACACAACTTGCACGATAAACTTTCAGGGACGATAAGTTTAGATCAGATCCAATAAGTACCTCATTAGCCTCATCCAAAGCACTGGTTGATTCATCCAAAAGAATCAATTTTGGTTTTGAAAGCAATAGACGTGCAAAAGCAAGGCGTTGCTGCTCCCCCAAAGACAAAACACTAGACCACTCATATGTTGAATCCAGATTGAAACGAGACAATAAATAACCAAGACGGACATCCTCCAGAACCTGTACTATATCCTCTGTTCTTGGCTCATTACGTTTTGTACTTGCTTTCTCTGAGTTAGGCACCCGCATCAAGAAAGGCAGTGAATCTGTAACATAAATTTATAAAAATTGCACAATGGAGATTGCAGTACATTAGAGAACTCCTTGCACCATATTGACAGCAGTATACTCTGGATTTGTCAAACACTAATGCAGCATACACATACATAATGTATATACTATGCAACAACATATACTCATTATATTAAGTGCAAAAACCAGTCCTGTATAACATGTAACAAACAGCTCAAATGGAGTACAACATATAAAGGAAAAATACTGTTCTGCAAGTTCTTAAAAAAAATAAAAATAAAAAATAAAGCTTGTTGCAGAACTCGTTTTATTTCCCTTAAAATAAAGGTTCTGGTGGTCAAAACTGGTAAAACTAGTTTTCAGTCGAGGACGTTTATAGGTTTCCAGACAAAGTATGAAAGAAACACGTTTTACTACGGTTAGAAATGCATGGGACACAACGAACTATAGCAACTAAGTTCATACATGCATCTTTTAAGATTTAAAATCAGGTGGCAAATAATCGAGTGTGTACCATCTGATGTGGAAATTGCATCCTCAGACCATGTTGGATAAAGCAATTGTTGACGAAGTGTTCCCAAAACCATATATGGTCTTTGAGGAAGGAAAAATACACTTTTATAGTTTCTAGTCACGGATCTTTCAAGGTTTTTGTCTAAACCATGAGTAGCATCAGTTTCAAGAGAACTTGAATCTGAAAGAATGGGTGGTTGGAGATCTTCTCCATCTTCCACATAAAATGTGATCTTTCCTCTTCCAGTATTCCAGAGACCAGCCATGGCTCTTAATAAAGAAGTCTTACCGCTCCCACTAGGTCCAGTCACCTATTACATGATCACATAAAGGTAAATATCTTCAACCTATAAATTATCGTTTTATGCTGTAAACTCTCAAACTCGGGAAACAAATTAATTTACCAACCAGCAAATGCTCCTTGTGGTTGATTACAAAGGATAAATCTCTGACTAATGTAGCTTGACTGCCTGGTGTCTGTACACTCAAACTCTCCACATCCAGTAACTTTTGGCACTTGTCTATAGGTAGGGCTCCATTTGACTCATGCTCAGGTGAGCCACCAGCACTACAATACACAAGATGTATCTCCTCTACAAGATCAGAAAGAGTTTTGGAGCTGCCACTATCCAAAACATCCTCAAATTCACCTGCACACATCAAGGAGAGAATTCTTACCACATTTCAGTTCTTAAAAAGTCCTCAAGAAGTACCAGTATGTCAAGCATGCCAGATCACAAACAAACACACACACACACACACACACACACAAACACGTGACACAAATAAAAAACAACACCAGCAACAACACTAGAAAAGTATAATCTAATTCCTAAATATGGAAAAGATTGATGTGGAGACCAATGGCATATAATCTAACTCCTAAATATGGAAAAGATTAATGTGGAGACCAATGACACCTTAACCATGGAATCAATCTATAATGTTCTCATCTCTGTACATTCTACTGTAGTAACAATGACAAATCCAAAAACAAACAATGAATTAATATAACAGAAGTTCTTATTTACATTCTGCTAATTCAACATCTCCAAATGTGAAAATAATGTATAGAAGCTAATTTCAACAAAGCGTAATAATAAAAACTTCGTAAACAATGGCTAGACAGTGACATCGAGGAAACATATTCATGCATTTTTTTCAACATAACGTAATAATAAAAACTTTGTAAACAATGGCTAGACAATGACATTGAGGAAACGAATTCACGCATTTTAACAAACCAGTGTCAGTAAACGAGTTTGAAACAGCTAAACCGAAATGCATGAGGCACACTACCTTTGCCTTCCAAAAATTTTCTATGTCTTCCTGCATACAAGTCAATCAACTTCAAAATTTTTAAAATATTCTAAGTTTGGTAGGAGGTAAGGGAAAAGGGAAGGACGAATAGGTCTTTGGGGGAGGGAGAGTGTGAGGGAAGGGAAGGACGAATAGGTCTTTGGGGGAGGGAGAGTGTGAGGGAAGGGAAGGACTTTAAGAGGCGAATGTTGTCCCCTCCATTGTTTGCCATTAGAAGAGAGGAAAGATGGATCAACTTTCCTTGTAATATAACTACAATACTTAAATACATAAAAACTGGAGTGACATTGTTTCATGGATTAGTTTTTGTAGTCTTAGGGACTAAACTGTACTCCATTCTACTCTCCCTCATACCATACAACCTAATTGTCAACTCTTCACACCCTCTTCCTTCCACCCAGCTCCCTCACTTCCAGAATTCCCCCTACCGTTATAACCGAGCCAGCTTCCTAGCAGAGAACCCTGTACAACATAAACTAACCAAGGCAGCCTCCTAGAAAGTTCTATACATTCAGAGGATAGTATCATTTTTATACCCTATATTTTGACACTTTGATTGGTTTATATCTTCTGTTTGGTTATTATCAACATTGACTCTTAGATTTAATATTTGTTACAAATTTATACAAATATACTAATTTCGAGCAGTTAATTTACCAAGATGATTTAATAAACTTATTCTCAGATCAGTTTTTATATGGTTTATTTTCAATTTTTTAAACGGCAACTTAGTAAATTAAATGCTATAAATTGGTGTCAAAATATAAATTTGTAACCGATTTCAAATCTAAAAGTCAATGTTGATAATAACCAAAATACAAGATATAATTTGAACAAAGCGTCAAAAGACAGGGTAAAAAGTGATAATATCCCTACATTGAGAGATATCTAACAGAGCCTAGTAATACACGTAGGAAAAAAACAAAAACCAAAAAATAATACCTAGTCGGTCGATTATTGCTGAAAATGCGCTGATAGCTTGAATTTGGTACACAACAAGGGAAAAGTCTCCAAGGATGTGATTAAAAGCAGATACGGACTGATTAATGACACCAAACTCAATTTTTCCAGAGAAATACATAGGTGCAACAACAGCAGCAGGAAGAATTTGAATAAGGTAGCGATAGCCACTGGTGAAAAAGTCCAGATTTCTCGAAGATATCAGCAGTCTCTGCAAAGTGAAAATATATTGAGAAAACATGCAGGATACAATAGAAAGGTTAGGATGAACAAGAATGACATAGCATCCTTAAAACACAATTATAGAGAACTTAAATGGGGGAAAAAAAAATGGACAACAGTAATAGCTACACCAAACAATATGAGGGTTTTCAACTCTAATCTTGTTTATCTCTTAAATGAATATGTTTAAAAGTTGGAGACGGCCAAAGCAGGCCCTTGCTTTAATTTCGATAAGTACAATTGAATACTGCTTAAGAATATCTAGCATATAACCCTAATCACTCTCCAAAACTTTGACTAAGTAAAATCAAGTTCCTTATTCCTCAATGAAGATTAAACTCAGTTTAAAACAATGTAATGATAGTGATATATGCAAATTTATTTTCCTCAAAGATCAAAAGCAGACTATAAAATATCTCAGACTTTCAAAGAAATTTAAAAAAACAAAGCTGTTCTCACAGAAGTGGACAAAGAAGGAGATGAAAACAGCACAAGATCAGATCTATTCATACAGTTAAATTTTCGAAAGCACTTTTGAACCGTTGCAGCAAAAGTCGCATTTCATTTTCTTCACCACCATAGAAAGCAATTGATTCAGCATTTTCTCGAATACGAACAAGGCCATAACGAAAATCAGCTTCTTTTTTTTCTTGCAAGAAGTTAAGAGTCACCAATTCCTGAAATTACAATGAAAATAACTTCCTGTGATTTTTATTGATACTTTTGTTGGCCGAAACTGTATAAATAAGGAATACAATCTCTGAGAATGAATACTGCTGAAAAAGATTGTGAAATTACCCTTCCAAGAAAGATACTTATAGCTGTTCCACCAATAGAGTAGACAAGAAGAACAATAAAAAGAGGAGGATAGATACCAAACAAGATGTTACTGAATGATATCAAATCCACTGCAGCATTGAAAAGCGTTAAAGAGAAGGAAAGTGCTGTTCCCGTAAAAGAACTGAGATCATCAACAATCCGCTGATCTGGGTTATCGATAATCGATTGGGACTGAATTTTATAAAAGGTTTGATTCTTTAGATAGCGTTCCATATAATAGCTTGTCATCCAAGACCTCCATCTCAGAGCAAGAGTATCTCTCGCATAATCTCTCAACACAAAAACCTGTGGAACAGTATCAAATGGAAGATTTACACGAATAAGATAAGACCCAGGTAAAGTAACTGCAAATGTGCAACGTTTTTCAGTATCTAGTAATTCATTCTAGTGTCCCAGCCATTGTTTTCGTATAAGATAGCCTAGTAAAGCGATTTAGAATGCTTTTGTAGCCCAATAAAGCAATATATCTGGTAGTCCATTTAGTGTTCTAGATAATGTTTTCACATAAGATAGCCCAGTAGATCAGCATATTATGCGAGGAGTAGTAGCCTTTGTGCTATATCTGGGTTAAAGCTTATTAAGCAGGTGGGGATTTAAAACCAGGACCTCAACATTGGATGTGGGTGTAGTTACTAGGATGTTTTGGAATACTATGTTGGTCAAAATATGGCTATCTGGGGCACTGGGGGTGAGTTCATAAGGATAAATGTTTGTTGATGTGAGAGGAGAAATAAAGAAGCAGCAGAGGGGGAATAATACCTATAGTGCGAAAATGCAGCAATTTTTGTGTTGTGTGCTCACCGGAATTCCACCAGCGAAGCCACCCAAGTAGTAGAGCAATTGCTTGGTGAACTGTTCTTGGTCCTTGTCTTTAGTAAATTCATCATTTTGACATTAACAAGCAATATTTAAAAACTCATCAGAATCAAAGGTAACAATCCTCCAAAGCATAAGAATGAAAGAATGAATGAACAAACTCTAGACAGAGAGGGGGAGAGAGAAAAACAAACAAAACAAACTGACTGGCAAGGGCGTTGTAGAAGTCACGGCCGAGAAAGTTGAAGCCAACGCTGATACCGGTTGTACCAAGAGTGAGCGCGAAGACAGCAGCGAGTCGCAACCTGGCTTGGACTTTGTCATCCGACGACCAATAAGGAGCCGCCACCTTCCAGAATCGCCTCAGGAGCGTCTCTAAATCCGGAACCTTCCTCTGCAGTTCCCCAAAAACAGGTCGGGAAAAACCCACTTCCCAAACACAAAATTATTTATTTATTTATTTATTTTAAAAAAAAAAACAAACCTTGTCATCAGGTGATGGCAGTGGCTCCGCGGCTTCCGTCGAAGCCGCCGAACGACATGAAAAGGGAGAAGAAGGAGAAGTTGTTCTGCTAAGATAGGTCCTCCGGCGAAGCCTGTAACGAGTTGTGGCATTGCAAGAGGAGATTATGAGGAAACTAGAAGGAGCATGGTTATGGTTACGGCTATGGTGGATACGGCAGTTGGGAGTGTGATAGTAATAGTGGCAAGAGACATGTGGTCGAAGTGCCGCCATTGCTAACTCTGCTTTTCCTCTCTTTCTTTCTTTCTTTCTTTCTTTCGTTATCTTAGCTTATTTCTTCAACCATTTCCAATCTCTCGCTCTCTCTCTCTCTTTTTTTTTTTTTTTTTTCCCCTTTTTGTTTTATAGTTTTTTTATGGTTTTATTTATTTTATTTATTGTTGGATAAATGGAGAGAAGGAATTGGGTGTAAGTTGTTATTATTGTCGCTGTCGTGTGTGTGGTGTTGTTATTTGGGGAATTTTATGGTAGTGAATGAAGAGATGTGGCGTGTGCGTAACTACTAGCTACGTATTGGCTCTCCAGTCGCCTCGATTCCTTTTTCTTCTATGACTCTCTAATTGATTTTGAACGCTTCTGCCAAATAAACACCTTTCTAATCCAAGTTAGACCATCTAACGAAAAAAAAAAGTGTTCTAATACTAAATTTACGCTTTTTAAATTTTGCTCTAGTATATACAAATGCTAAAAGAAATTTTATTTTGTATTTTAAACATTAATATTATGTATAAAATATCTTTTTTTTATACTATTATTTGTCATCCAATTACTCTTTATAAAAATTAATATCACCTGCTAATTTACATTTATTCATATTCTATCGATATGAACCAATTGGTCATTGTAAAAAAAAATTGTTTATTCTCCGGTTAATTCTAATTGATTGTGATTTAGTAAAAATGAACTTTTAAAAAAAATTTAATAAAAAAATATATGAACACACACTAAATTTTGACAATATTATGAAATATATAAATATTTTAGTAGAAGTATTATAAATAATATCACATGCTAAAATTTAGCATATATTAGACCATATTCAATAGACATGCTAAATCACATACTAATGCTAAATTTTAGCATTTGACTAAAAGATAGATCTCCAATGGTGTGCTATATTTAGCATAATTTTTAGCATAAAATATTCATATGTTTCACATTATTATCAAAATTCAATATATAGATTATATATATATATTTTCATTAAATTTTATTTACAAATTTATCCTTATAAATTACAATCAATTAGAATTAATAGGATAATAAAATTTTATTTACAATTTTTTTTTTTTTTGCATCGACAGGTTTATTCATTTATATAGAATATGAATAATTCTAAATTTATGACGAGAAATTGGATGATAAAACAATAAAAGTTAATAGTAGAAAAAATATATTTTATGTTAAGTTATGCTTTGTATCATCAATCATATTCTCATATTTTGAAGCTAAAAAACATATGATTAAAAAATAATAATCTACTTGAGTGTTGTAGCAAGTTAAAAAGATTACGAGACATTCAAAATATAAATAAAATAAGTGCTAAAAAAAAAGTTATAAAACAAATGAAGAAATCTGTAATAATACTGCATACATAATAAGGGAAAGGGGAAAAAAGGAAAAATAAATAAATAAACGAAAGGGAAAAGACATAAAGGCCAAACAATATGCCTTTGTTTTTTTATGTTAAAACTTTTATGAGTTTTGTTAGGTGTCTTTCATGTCACTATATTCCTTATTATAGGAATAAGGTAGCTCATAATATAGATATTTCTGTTTTTTCTCATCTCAGTGGCGTGTACTGGGTTGAATCTATTCCTGATTTTATCTTCTCTTCTGTTCTTGAGAACTCGAATTAATAAAATTCCTCATTTTAATTTTTTTTTTTTTAAAAAGTGCGTGTTGCTTTTTTTTTTGGGAGGGGGGGGAGTTTGTGTTTCTAAATTAAGCCTCATCTTTTAAACTATTGCAAATATATTGGCGTACTTTCATATACTACCAGAATAAGGAATTAATTTTCTTTTTTTTAATGCATAAAAAGAAAATTTATTGCAGGAAAAAAAAAATCTGATCGAGGACTTACTATGCATTGACTCCATTAGCTAGTATATATCTAGTATTTTGCAGTTTATAAATTAACTAAGGTAAGGTGGCAAACTATCATTCGAGGGAAAGGGAGGAGGTAAAGTCTATAGGGACAGATGATTTCTGTCGAGGTTTGACTGCTTTCTACTTAAAATAAATAATATGTAATAAAGCCTGGAAAATCAAGTAATAAATTATAAGCGGGGAAGTCAAAACATTTAGCATTCGTTCCTATGCAATTACCTTTTTTTCGCTAAATCTATGCAAATTACCCGGCTTGAATAAATTAAGTTGCTCTTCCATTATGTCGGTTTTGCTTCTAACCGGAAGTGTGGTCCGATTTAACTATATTGATAAAGTCTTTTTTTTTTCCCTAAGAATGAAAAAATAGAACAATATAAATAAAGTACAACTAGAAAAGACCAACAGTCCGAAAAAATTTTGTTATTTTTTTTCCATTACAATTAAAAAAAAAAATAATCATTTGCAACAATTAGGATCGCCTAGTTATAATAAGCAAATATATGATTTATTTGGTCATAAAACATGTATAACAACATTTACTCAAACAAAAATATGTATAACAACAATTTTAATTTCCAAAGAAATTAAGTATAAGAAATACCCATGAAAGCAAAAAAGGAGGAAACAATAACAAATGTGAAAAGAAGAAACGAAAAAAAAAAAAAAAAAAGTTAGCATCCTCTGAATGGAGGTGAGTGATATGTCCGATAAAAAACCAAAAAAAAAAAAAAATCATGGGTATTAATTGCTAAAAAAAAAAAAAAACATGTTATTTTGTTTTTCCATTCACGGGTATTTAATTAAGAAACATGTTCACCTATATCGTAGATAATATAAAGTAATATTAACAAAAGAAAGAAAATTTTTATAAACACTATTAATATTAGGCTAATAATGAGATTAGTTATAGATTAATTACGTTATTCAATTTATTTATTTTCCTTTCTTTTTGTCAATACTGAGCTGGAGTTGGTTACAACTTCTTTGGGTCTCCAGCTAGTATATATCATGCATTTTGTCTTTTATTCAATAACAGATCGTGATTTCTCTTTCTCTCTCTCCGAATTTGGGTTTATTTTGTAATAAACACTAATAAAATAAGAAATGAAAAATGAGAATGGAAATGACTAAGTAGGAAATTAAGTACGGAATGGGAATTTAAAAAAAGAAAAGTCCAACTCATCGCAAGTTGCCCACTATTTGTAGAAATAAAATACTTTCTAAATTAACATACAAATCAAATTTTTTGTTACATTATTAATCTTCTTCTAGTCATCCATTCAAAATCCAATGATTTAAAATAAAAATACAACGGGTAAATAATGCAATATCCATTGAAGAAGCATTCATATATATTGGCAGCTTTCAAAATGAAATGTGATATCATGCCACATTCGAGACAATGAATTGGATTAAATTAGAAGTATAAGTTTTTCTTTTTCTTAAAAAAAAAAAAGGAAACTCAAAATAAATAATTAATAATCACATATGTTAGAAGGGGCTTTTAAGTCCACATCAATGAGAATACAAGCAGGTACATCCTTAGTTTTTTATAAAAAGATCTCTACTTAGTGCTGAAACCTTAGGGTTATTTTCATTTTTATTTATTTTCTAAGGACGCGTCTACAGTAGGGGCGTCCCTACGTAAGGCCCTGTTTACGTAAGGCCCTGTTTATATACCGTTTGATGGGAATCTGTATATAAATAGATTCCTCACAGATTCCCATCAAACGGTGTATAAACAGGGACTTTACGTAGGGGCACCCCTACTATAGCCGCCTCAATTTTCTAAAGATCACATAAAAATGTCAAATAAGAATTATCCATTAATTATTATGAAAATGAAAAATAGAAAATCGACTAACTGGAACTATCGATCGACTTAAACACAGAACCAGGATTATAAGGCATTAAAAATTCTATATAATTTAATTTCAACTTCATATAACATAATTTCTTTAATTTTAGGAACTTTATATAATTTAATTTCTTTATTTTTAGTCTTTTTGTCCTTGTGACCTCGAATATATGAGTGAAGCTACTACTGCATCAGATATAGGACTTAGTATTTGGACAAATTATACAAATATATACAATTATTTGCATGATTAACACATAATTCAATTTACTCCTCAGAAATCATGTATTAAATTCCAATGACAGCTGCATCAGATGTAGGACTTAGTATTGGACAAATTATACTAATGCATACGATGCATAATTGACACACGATTCAATTTACTCCTCATAATTCACTAAAATGGTATATGAACCTTAACTAGTCTTAGTGCTTTTATCTGCTTACAAAAATGTCTAGAGACTCATTAGATCAATGGTCACAAGAAAGTGTTAGTATTGGATGTTGGGATCTTGCATTGTATTATTTTCAAATTACCATGACCATGAACGCTACAAGTATATACTATAAGGCCACGTTTGGAACGCAGAATAAGGATGGGATTGGATTGGATTAAATTAATCCTATGTTTGATGCATGCATATGAGATGGATTGGATTGGATTAAAATAATCCACTCCAAAAATAATCCCCTTAGAAGGGGATAATCTTATCCTCTTGAGAATTTGGGATTAGGAGGGATTATGAATTTGATTAAAAAAAATAGAATGTTTTTGAAGTAATAATAAATGATACTTTCGAAATTGACTTTTAAAAGTGGTAAAATCAGAAATGATATTTTTCAAAATATTATTTATAAATGGTATTTTTGCAAATAATTTTACAAAAAAGTCATTTTCCAAAAATAAGTTTTAAAAGTCGTATCTTTCAAAATATTTTTTTAAAAGTGACATTTTCAAAATATTTTTTTAAAAATGGTATTTTTGTAAATAAGTTTTTAAAAATGATATTTTTATAAAATTGATTTCTAAAAATGATATTTTTCTAAATTAATTTTTAAAAGTGGTATTTTTCTAAATAATCAAACCTCAAAATTTGTAATTTACCTAAAACTATGAAACACACCTATCCTAACAAAAAGTAGCACAGCAAACATGGGATAGGATTGGACTATAATTCCATCTTATCCTATCCTATCCAATCCAATCCAATCCAATCCAATTCTTTAAAATAGTCTAATCATATCCTATCATATCCTGCGTACCAAACGAAGCCTAAAAGAACATTGGGCTGATTTTTCAGGTTACTTGATTGAAGTTTATTGGGAGCTTAAAGGGATTTCAAGTTCTTCATTGGTTGAGAAGGACCTCAACATCATCCAGTTGGTAGGATACCAACTCAAGTTCGAAGGGGATTCAAACACACCTAATTGCAAGAGGGATCTTGCATTTGTGGCTGCTACCGAAGTGATTTTTTCAACACTTGAGCTTGATTGGAGTTCAACAAGCATTCTACCAGGGGAGCTGGTGGTTCATAGCATTCTTCATGCAAGGAGTGGAAATACCTTCAAGTGGCAACCAGAAGGAAGATTTAGAAATTATTGCATTAGACCTTTATTGTAATTCTATTTTGCTCTTAGTGAAATTTGCTCTCTGGACTGTCCTATGGATGTAGACAATGCTTTAGCATTGTTGAACCATATAAAAATCTCTCTTTTTTACTCTCCTTGCTTAATCAGTAATTTGCATGAACTAAGCTCAAAAGAGACGGTAGAATTAACTAAAATCAACACAACAAAGATAAATTTAGAATCTCAAGTCGGTGCAAACTGCAATAACAGCATCACGCCTGACACTACTAATAGCCCCTGGCCTTTGTCGTACCATCAAATTGTAGAACCCAATAGTAAACCCAAGCAGCAACTGTGCTCACCAACATGCATTTTCATGTAATGCTTCAATCACCATCATACAATAGTACAAGATTACTCGAAATCAATTATAAAATGCCACTGTATGATAATACTACACAAATACCATGAAGTTTCTAACATAACATTGCGCAATTAAAATATAAAATCAAAACTTTCCATCCAAAAAAATAAAATAAAATAAGATTCAAAACTCAATATTTTCCTTTTTTGCGGGTACAAAACTCGAATAATTTGTTGCATGTTTCTTCACTCGAGTTTCCTTGTTTCCGGCATGGTCAAAACTTAAACCTTGACAACCAGAAAAAAGCACATACGATAAACAAACGAAAAAAATAAAAAAATAACATTCATGTACGATATGCATACAATAATAGGGATCACCGAAATCCTAGTTAAAAGCTATCATACAACAAATAAGAACCAGGATAATTAAACATATATCCGGGCAGTTTTAATAGCTAGTTCAGACCTATAAAGTTCCATGCAAGAAAATTACCTTGCCATTAACTACGGTTCTTCAATCAAACCAGGATGACTTGTACAGAATCAGATCACTCTAAACATAGCATACAGAATTACAGATCGTATCATACAAATACAGTTGTAATAAGTAGAGATTAGCAAAAAAAAGAGAAACAACAGAAGAATCCACGAAAATAACTCGATAAAATTATTCTAAAGGTCATTGTGGTTGCTACTGGATAGATTCACCTCCATTCTCTTCTTCACCTTTTGCTGCCTCTCCTATGGATGAGGATTCTTGTGTATTTCCCATTCCCATAACCTCACCAGGAGGTGGGTGATCAAACTTGCAGGTCGGGCCGTACTTGCATGCTCCGGTTTTCAGATAGTACGGGCAGATGATGGAACCCTGTCAAATGCACCCGTTCCATGAGTATTCTTGTAAGCTATCTCAGTCTAACGCAAATATAAATACCTAGATTAAAGAAGAAAATCTCCTACGAAAATTAATTATAATTCTGTCTTGACACTATCTTGCTGAATAGGTAAGTTCAGTTCAGTTGCATGTCATGCCGCATAAGTTTCTTTCTTAAATTATTAGGCTAGTACAAGACCAAAGGAATTCTTGAGGTGCTGGACAATTAGGAGTTGCAAACAGGAGGCCCTCATTTTGTCCAATTGAATCAAGCTGTTAAATACGAATTACAATTAAAAGTAACATTAAAGCTAAAACAACCATCAGCTAACCAAATAAACAACCTCTAGCTAATTTTCTCATTCACCCTCAGTTCAAAGAACAAAGCAACCATCAAGATTGATTAAAAAATCCTCATAGCTAGATGTCCCTCCCGCAACTAAAAAGACTCTGATGTCTGAAAGATGATGGTAAACCAAATGAAGATAGTGGTATGAAATTAGGAATTGCTCCTGCAATCAACTAAAGAGAATCTTTTAATAAAGATCAACTAAACAGACTTTGATGTCTGTTGCCATGCCCAATTGTACAAATACATGTAACAAATTAAAACCATTTTCACAAGTAACATGAATTCAAAGTTAACTAGACACTCGTCATTTTGGAGAATAATTGCAAAAAATGTATTTCAACCTTTTTCTTATTTGTCAGAAGCCAAAAACAGATGGGAATTATTGCAGAATATTCAATGAATTAAAACTCACAAATTGAGCCAATCAGTCACATTGCGGCATAATAAGTCAAAGAACTCCATTTTCATATGCCTAAACTTTATATATAATATCACAAAAGGAAAACATATAATAATCTCGAGCAGAATATCGTGTCCACCTAGAAATTTTCAGCACAAAGTCATTCTTTAAGGTTATACCATAAAGGAGCTTGGGATCTTCTCTAGAAACTTTGGCCAGTATTTTGACTTCAGAAATATCCCATTGTCAGGCATCATTTACACATTAAATTCTATTCTCTGCTTGAATCTATAGCCATGCAGCAGCGGCTTTTCATGACCGAGGATCTTTATTTGAACCATGACAGAAAGGGCGACGAAGCGTCAATACAGTGGGGACACTAGCTCAGCTAATGCAAGTTTATGGCAATGCACTGGGTAATTTGGATTGTTAACAGTCAGTTGAACAGTTGAACTGCAAGTGAAAGGTTTTGATAGACGACTCACTAGTTTTTGTAGGTGTTGGTGTCTGGATTGAACAGTTAAAGGTTTGATTGTGAATGAAAGTAAAGAGACAAATTGTGAATGAAAGTAAAGAGACGATAGTTCTGATACCAATATCACGAGTGAAATGGTCTTTTTGGGTTTGAACTTTCACTGTATTAGAAATTGAAAACCATTAGTGGTTCCAATGAAATGACAGGTTCATGTGAATGAGCTTGTTAAGCAGCTAGCGGTTGGCTGGATTAAGGTGAGTAAGAGAGTTCACACAAAGACTGCTGCAACAAAAAACATTCAGCAAACCATGGTGGCTACTGAACAATGAGTGTCACTGAAGAGCTATTGTGCCCAAACGGTAAATATCATAATCTACGTGACAGAAGCTCACTCACAAAGAGGGTTATCCAAAGAACATAATTTCATCAGTTCTGGAAATTTTGAAACCAGTCCTTATTTTAAGCTAATCATCCTAATTTGCTTCATTTTGAAAATTCAAACCAGCTGTTTAAAATGTGTATTATTTTTATTCCTTTCAATAGGAAAGTTCCCGAGTATTCCTCAAGTATTTTCAATGACTATAAACTTCTGATCTTTTAAGGGGGAGAAATACCAAATACCACAACATTAATGACAATCTCAGCTAACAAATAGTCTAATACCTTTCTGTATAAAAAGATTCCTAAACGCAGATACAACATACTGATAGGCCTCCTATTCGCTTTACATATGTGAGGCGTAAAAAGAAAAACTTAGACTGATTAAGAGTAGAAGGATCTTTTGACATTGCGGGGGCAAAAACAGAGTGGGACTAGCTGGGATATTGATTCATTTAGCTATATTCTATTAATTTGTTAGGGGAGAATGATGGAGGAGTGGGAGGTCGACATAGAGAGGGACAGGGCTGAAGGATTTCTTTTTTCTTATGGATTTTCTGGATTGTAATTGGAGCTGAGCTCTAGGAGAGAATAGGCCTCTCGAAAGCCCGGTGTTCATCATCTACTCTTTTCTATCGATAAAACTGCCCAGAATTTAGTCTTTTCTCTTAAACTGTTTACTGTACTTGCTGCAATTTCTGGATTCTCTATCAAATTGGTATCAAAGCACGACAATTCCGCGTATGACGGGCAAGACTCGAGAAAGCTGCATGGAACTGGTAGAGGACGAACTTAAGGAACTTCCAGCTGGAACTGGATGACAGCAATCAACGCCTCACCGCCATCAAGAGGCACCTCGAATCCATCTTACTGCACCTCACACAACAATCTCAGAAATCTGCCATCGATGCCTATGGGTCAACATCCAAAAGCCCATCTACGGCTAATGGAGCTTCCCCTTTTCGACGGTAACAATCCGGATGGCTGGGTTTGTCAAGCCGAGTGCTATTCAGGAGCTACCATCATCAATCTCGAAGGCGACGCATATCCTAGTTCCAGTGGGAAGATGGCCGATAGGCAATGTTGAATTGGGGCGAGCTTAAATGGCAGATTCTACAACGATTTCGGCCTCTCCAGCAGGGCTCCCTTGTCAAACGATTCCTCACGTTACGCCAAGAAGGGACGGTGCAAGCGTACAGGACTCAATTTGAGATCCTTGCTACCCTGTTGGAAGGCGTCCCTGATTCCATTTTCATTGGGTAGTTCATATCGGGGTTAAAATCAGAGATCAATGCCAAGTTACGAACAGTGGAGCTATCGAGACTACCAGCTGATGGATTATGCTCCAAAAGTCAAAGCGAAGCATTTGCTCCTCTAAGAGCTGCGCAGAGCTACACCAGGCAGTTCTTACACCCCACCTTCTCTCGAGCAAAGGAGGATGGCAACAACTACGACACTCTCACCATGGTCGTCCCCCGCCACGTCGCCACACTTTCCCCCTGCCACTAACCGCACTCAAACACCCGAGTCTAAGCCAGGTAGCTCTTCCAATAACTTTCGACGTTTGACAGCTGCTGAAATTCAAATTAGACGAGACAGGGGATTGTGTTTGGATGCCAAATACATTGCTGAGCATGTTTGTAAGAGCAAAGAGCTGCAAGTGTTGGTTCTCAATGACGAGGAGGAAGGGGAGTCTCTGGACTTCGTTAGTCTAGATGACGACACGACTCCAGCTAGTGAACCTATCGAGGCAGATGGGGTGGAGATATCATTGAACTCAGTGGTGGGATTAACTACTCCCTACACCATGAAATTGAGAGGACTAATTAAAGGCTAAGAGGTGATTGTCCTTATCGATTGTGGTGCTACTCACAATTTCATTGCCAAAGAGTTAGTGTCTAAACTGAACTTGACTTTGGAACCCATGGCTGGATATAGGGTTGTAATGGGCACAAGAATCGTTGTCCGAGGAGATGGACTTAGCAAGCAAGTGGTGTGTCCCTGGGTGATGTAGAAGTTGTGGAAGATTTCCTTCCTCTTGAATTAGGTGGCCATGATATCATTTTAGACATGCATTGGCTTAGTATTTTGGGCAGAATGAGTGTAATAGGAAGACTTTGACAATGAAATTTCAAGTTGACACGACTCACATTACATTACTGGGAGACCTGAGACTGTGTAGAACCCAGGTCTCTTTGAAAGCCATGATTCGTACCATTATGCATGAGGGACAAGGAGTGATGGTTGAATTTGGATATTTTGGGCCAGAGCGTGACATGCCGACAGGTACAATACCCAACCTGGTTCAGCAGCTAGTTTCCGCACATGAGCCACTGTTCGCCTCACCTGAAGGCGTTCTCCATCATAGGGTCGGGAACACGCCATCGTGTTAAGGGAAGGTGTACCACCAGTAAGTGTACGACCTTATCGTTACCCACAAGCGCAAAAAGATGAAATCGAACGATTGGTCAAAGAGATGTTAGCAACAGGTAGGGCCAGTACGACTCGATAACGACACGAAATAAACAGGTTTGGGTGACCCATTTAATTAAATGGGTCGTTTTCGTATCGTGTCAACATGACACTAATACCACACATTAATTGATATTTTAATGTTTTAAATGTGATTTTGATTAATTCTAAACATATTTATAAGTGTAAAATTGAATTAATTAGTGCATAATCGTGTCAAATTAAAATAATTATGTCAATTTTAAATAGTCGTATTAAACAGGTCATAATATGATTCATGACAAATTTATTAAATAAGTTACACATATTGTGTCGTATTACACATGTATTAATCGTGTCGTATTCGGGTTTAAGCTTTTGACACGTTTATTAATCGTGTTATGTTTGTGTTGGGGTGTTATCATGTCATGTCCACCTGAACATAACACGATAGCAAGAATTGCCAGCCCTAACAGTGGAGTGATATATTCGAGCCATAGTCCTTTCTCTAGTCCAATCTTGCTAGTGAAAAAAAAAAAGACGGGAGTTGGCACTTTTGTGTTGATTACCAAGCACTGAACAACGAGACTACGCCAGATAAATTTCCCATCCCGGTCATTAATGAACTATTGGATGAATTACGAGGAGCTACGATATTTACCAAACTTGATCTCAAGTCCGGTTACCACCAAATCCGAATGAAAGCTCAGGATGTGCCCAAAACGACTTTCCGAACCCATGATGGTCACTATGAGTTCTTGGTTATGCCCTTCGGGTTGATCAACGCGCCGGCCACCTTCCAAGCCCTCATGAATGATGTGTTCAGGCCATATCTTCGTAAGTTTGTGTTAGTTTTTTCGATGACATCCTCATTTATAGTCACAACTTGGGAGTCTCATTTACAATGCTTGTAAGCTATTTTTACTATATTGAAGGAGCAGCAACTCTTTGTCAATAAGAAGAAGTGCTCATTTGCTCAAGCTAAGTCGGAGTATTTGGGGCACGTGATTTCAGCTGCAGGGGTACAAGTTGATCCTTCCAAGGTGCAAGCGATGTTGGACTGGCTTGTTCCAACAACACTAAAGGAGTTGAGGGGATTCTTGGGATTAACAAGATATTATCACATGTTTGTGGCTAGTTATGCTTCTATTGATGGCCCTTTAACTGAGCAGCTCAAAAAGGACGAGTTTGGGTGCAATGAGGAGGCCCAAGTAGCATTTGAACGACTGAAGGTAGCAATGACACAAGTGTTGGTGCTAGCCTTACCAGATTTTTCCGGCCCATTTGTGCTAGAAGTAGACGTGTCCAGGTTTGGGGTAGGAGCGGTCCTAATGCAAAACAGCCACCTGATAACATACTTCAGCCAAACAGTGTCACCACGAGCACGTAACAAGCCGATGTATGAGAGGGAATTAATGGCAATTGTCCTCGCAGTCCAAAAATGGCGATAACTCCAAGGACGCAATTTCATTGTCCGAACATATCAAAAAAGCCCAAATTCTTGTTGGAACAGCGATTGGTCAGTCATGAGCACCAATCATGGTTAGCTAAGCTCTTAGGTTATGACTTCGACATTCAGTACTGTCCGGGGTTGGAAAATAAAGCCGTTGACGCGCTGTCCCGCTTACCTTGTTCTTCGGAGAAGGCTGCCTTAACAACTCCCCATGTTGTCGAGTAGGAAACAATGGCCAAACACAATGAGCAAGAACCCTTCCTAGCAGAAATCCAGCAGAAAATCAGCGAGCAAAATGGTCCACATGCCAGTTTTTATCTGGAACATGGCATTTTGATGTTTAAAGGACAAAGGGTGCTTTCAGTCTCCTCTCTTACCAATTCTTATGAAGGAATACCATTGCTCGCAGCGAGCAAAATGGTCCACATGCCATTTTTTCTATTAAACTTGGCATTTTGATGTTTAAAAGGCGAAGGGTGCTTTCCAAGCAATCTCCTCTCTCACCAATTCTCATGAAGGAATACCATTGCTCACCTGCAGGAAGACATTCGGGGGTCCACAATACACACCAACAATTGGCTAGTGAACTATTTTGGGTGGGGATGCAGAAAGACATTGAGAAATGCAGCAATGTGACATTTGCCAACGCCATAAGTATATGGCCATGACACTAGCGGGACTATTACAACCCCTACCTTGCCAGAAAAGGTTTGGGACGATATTACAATGGACTTCATAGAAGGGTTGACTCGTTCCGAGAGTATGGACATGATTTTGGCGGTAGTGGATCGACTTAGCAAGTATGCTCATTTTTTTACCCCTTATGCACCCTTTTTCAGCTCATGGCATTGAGATCTTCACTAAGTTGTAAGACTTCATGGCATGCCACAAACCATTATATCGGATCGGGACAGGTGTTCATGAGCAAATTCTAGCTAGAATTGTTCAAGTTGCAGGGGACCTCCTTAAAGCAAAGCACTGCCCATCACCCTCAGACCGATGATCAATCGAAGGTTGTGAATCGGTGCTTAGAAACTTACCTTCGTTGCTTCACTTCGGCGAAACCAAAGCAGTGGTCAACTTGGCTCCATTGGGGGAGTATTGGTACAATACTTCCTGTCACACAAGCTTAGGGAAGACACCCTTCTATGCACCTTATGGCCGTGACCCATCGCCATTACTTCCATATGAAGCCAGGTCTACAACAGTGGAAGCAATGGGGCGAGTCTTATTAGACAAAGATGAAATGCTCGACGAGTTGAAGATGTTATTGCTGCAAACTCAACATAGGATGAAACTCCGCGCTGATAAGACACATCAGGACATCAAGTTTGATGTGGGGGACTTGGTATACCCGAAACTACGGCCATATCGACAAAAATCGCTCGCTCAAACGAAGAACGAGAAGCTGGCAGCTCGCTATTATGGGCCGTATCCGATGATGGAGCGAGTGGGAGTAGTAGCTTATCGATTGGAGTCACCTTCCACTACTATATTGCACCCAGTTTTCCATGTGTCCCAGCTTCGAAGTGCCATTGGTGCTTCTAACTCATCTTGGGATATTCCCCCAAAACTTACCACCAACCTTGAGTTGGTAGTGGAACCCTAGTCTGTTTCGGTTGCATGCCAGAACTCAGCGGGACAAGTGGATGTTCTTATTTCTTGGAAGGATATGCCAGCATCTGAAGCCACTTGGGAGTCATTTGACAAGATTCAGCAGCAATTTCTAGAGTTTAACCTTGAGGACAAGGTTCTTTTGTTGTGCGGGAGTAGTGATAGGCCTCCTATTCACTTTACCTATGTGAGGCGTAAAAAGAAAACTTAGACTGATTCAGGGTGGAAGGGTCTTTTGATATCATGAGGGAAAAAATAGAGTGGCTGGGATATTGATTCAGGTAGCTATATTTTGTTAGTTTGTTAAGGGAGAACGATGGAGTGGGAGGACGATATAGAGAGGAAGAGGGCTGGAGGAGTTCTTTTTTCTTATGGATTGTAATTAGAGCCGAGGTCTAGGAGAGAACAGGCCTCTCAAAAGCTTGATGTTCATCATCTACTCTTTTTTATCAATAAAACTACCCAGAATTTAGTCTTTTCTCTTAAACTGTTTACTGTACTTGCTGCAATTCCCGGATTCTGTATCACATACCTCTCTCCTAGGTAGTCCAGCTAGAGTGAGCTTAACACTCTGTTGTTGAGCCTGTATAGTAGCAAGCGTTGGTGCTGACCGATCAATGGGGTGATTGAACTTGCATCGTTCACCAAACTTGCATTCCCCAGTCTTCATATAGAACTACAACATTGAAAAGAGCAGAATTCTTGAACATGCACATAGGCTACAGTAGTTCATGGAAAAAGCAAGTAATTACAAATCATTTATGAATAAAACCTGCAGGCAGTTAAACAGACTTATGTCCAAGCAAAGGAAATGAATACTTAAACTGCATAAAGCTGAATGTCTTGGCATTCAGCAAAACGTCTTTTACTTTTCTCATTGATTACACCATAAGTAGAAACAATCCTTCAAACTAAGACAAAATTTTTAGTACTTTAGCCAAAATTTACACTAGAAGATCAAATACTTGAACTGCATGTGTCATAATATTCAAGGAACTAAGACAAAATTTTTAGTACTTTAGCCAAAATTTACACTAGAAGATCAAATACTTGAACTGCATGTGTCATAATATTCAAGGAAATTTTGTTTGACTTCTCTCGCTAGCAATATGACAAGAACTCAAAATTTTCTCTAAACTAGTGATATAACTTCTTTCACAAAAAGTCATCAAAACAACAAATAAGTTCTCCCATAAACAGATATGCTAAACGAACGTTTTAAGTACTGAACTCCCAGTCCACTTCTAGGATATTACTATACAGAATGCAAGGCTCAAATGCATCCAAAAATCCGAATTTATTGCAAAGATATTAAATACAACACACACACACACACGAAAACAAGAGAGAGAGAGATGCGTACATCGCATTCCATCTGTCCAGGGCGTTGAGGGTAGACAGTTGGGCCCACTCCCACCTGAAATGGGAAAATAAATAAACATGCGTAACTTCTCAAGAAAATTACCACAATGAAGTTCCAAAAGGGGAAGAAAGCATAAATGTGACACAGACTATTAGGAAATAAAGAACAGTTATGATACAATTTGGAAAGACCAAGGAAGAAAGAAACAAAAAAAAAAAAAAATTGACTGCACAAATACTCCGGCATAGCGATAACATAATCAGATCAAAAGGGGAGAGAGAGAGAGAGAGAGAGAGAGAGAGCATAAACATGACACAGACTATTAAGAGATAAAACATAGTTATGAGCACCTTGGAAGGAGGGGAAAAAAAACCAAAAGAAACTTCTGATTGCATAAATACTTAGGCATGAAAATAACATAGGCAGATTAAAAGGATAGAGAGAAGCCAAAAAGAAATGTTTGATCACACAAATAATAAGGCATGACAATAATTAAAAGCAGAGAGGGAGGGAGAGGGAGAGAGGGGAAAAAACCCCAAAAAGAAACTTTTGATTGCACAAATACTCAGGCATGAGAATCACAAAATCAGATTAAATCAGATTAAAAGGAAGAAGGGATATGAGAGAGAGAAAGAGGAAAAAGGACCGCAAAAGAAGAAACTTTTGATTGCACAAATGCTCAGACAAGGAAATAAAATAATCAGATTAAAAGGAAGGAGGAAGGAGGTAAGGGAGTGAGCAAGCTTCCGTAGGAGATTATGTAAAGGCATGCAGCTCAGATTCGACTTATTGGTGGCCATGCATGAGATCGCAGGAGACCACTTCGATTATGAGCCAGGATGCAAACATAGCGGGGAGAGAGAGAATAACATAATCAGATTAAAAGGAAGGAGGAAGGAGGAAGGAGGTAAGGGAGTGAGCGAGCTTCCGCGGGAGATTATGTAAAGGCATGCAGCTCAGATTCGACTTATTGATGGCCGTGCGTGAGATCGCAGGAGACCACTTCGATTATGAGCCAGGATGTGAACATAGCCGGGGGAGAGAGAGAGAGAGAGAGAGCACAATTTACTGGAAATCAATTGATATATAAGAAAACCAATTTACCCTTGCCTGAGCCACTCCAGGATCAATTGTATAATAAAAAGAAGCAGAGAGAGAGATTTTCAATGAAATAACACAATTTACTGGAAATCAAGTGATATATAAGAAAACCAATTTACCGTTGCCTGAGCCAATCTGGGGTCAATTGTTTGATACAAAGAAGCAACTGGATTGACAACTCCAATGTTGAGACCAGCTGCCGGAGAAGCTACGAATGCATGGCCAAGTGCAGCCGCAGGGGGATTGATTGCTGCAAATATGTCAGCAATGAATTACTTAAGCACAATGTTCAATAAACCCCTGGAAAACTACTAAATATGGAAATGGATCCATAAAACAAACAACATAACAACACACATACCGTTCCTGTCAGGATGACTGTAGCGGCAAGTGATACCATACTTGCAACTGATGTAAGAAAAACAAAAGCAATTGAAGCATTTTTCCCCATTAGATATTTTCAGAAAAAATGATTAAGAATAACAGACAGAATTAACCTGCCAGTTTTCAGGTAGAATGGACAATCTGGTTCACCCTGTAAGAATGAAAGATAAAATCAATTGAAATTGCAGTATTATGAAAATTAAGTGCCAAAAAAATTTTAAAAAAAAAAATAAAAATTGGCATCTACCAACTTGACAACAATAGAGGAAACCCAAACTAACAATGGCCAACTCAAGCCATCTCTACTTCTGACTTCCATAAAGCATTCATTAACAATACTAGTAAGCATGAAACACAATCTACAATGCAGTAAAAATTTTCTGGAACTAAGATCAGGGTCAGACTTGGATCAGGACTAGAAAAGTGAAAGCAAGGGAATGGCAGGACCACACATGAAAATCCTTCCAATCCTGGAGAGGATATTGTACTGGTCCTTTGTCTTCTCCAGCCATTACTCCTTCATTATAGGATTCACTCAAAGTTAGGTAGCTTATGACACAAACAAACACTTATAAGATAAAAGGAATTAAGAAAAGATATCGGGCCACCCCTTCAATATAATGCCTGACCATCTATATACCAAGTTCTAAACATATTCTCCTTCATTCCTTTTCTTAATAATAACAACAATATGCTTCTCTATTTTCCTCTTTTCCCTTCCTCTTTGCATGACATGTGGTATAGTTTTCTGTGTCTTTTCAGTCTTGCTTAAGTAGAGAACTGCATAAAAACTTCTTCAACTTTTTGAAAGAGAATTGTTGACTTTAAAAAAATAAAAAAAATAAAAAAAATTGTAACTTCTTTTATGAATTTGTGGATATTCCAAAACTGTTATTGCTTGAAGTTTGTCATTTTAGTTTTAGCATTATTTTGGATCCTACAGTCCTATATTCAATCCCCAAATCCAATTTAATAACCTTGTTCATAAGTTAAGACACCAAAAGAAAGAATGCAAAATGCACCACTGGAAAGAAAGAGAAACTTTTTCTCCACCAGCTGTACAGTCATAGCCAAAAACCTTCCGAAGAAAAAGAAAACTACACGAAAATTGAGCAATATACACGTGCAGCACAAGCACAACTACTGAGACTCATTAACTACTGTCCATTAATTTCCAAAACTACATTACCGGTCTTATAGGAAGTTCTTTGGTGTTATAATATAGTGCTGGCGTGAATGACTCAGAAGATTTCACATGTTTTGCATCTCCAGTTGTTCCATCTGTCTTAGCTGCTTCATATTGGCTAGATCCATTCTCTTGTCCAGCTGATGGTACATGGATATCTTTTGGGTGATTAAACTTGCAGGTTGAACCAAACTTGCATGTTCCAGTCTTCAAGTAGAACTGTTCAATATTGGGATTTAAGGATTTTATACATACATACCCACAAGTGATGTCTGGACGATAACCAAAGGTCCAAAACAAGAACGTAAATTGCTAGATAGATAATTCTCCAACTAAAGGCAAAGATAATTATCTTACAGCACACGGGGGTTCAGAAGGCCTCTCAGGTAAGGCAGAGGCATCACCATTTTCTGAAGCAACCTAAATCCAAAATAGATTTATCACTGTAACTAAGGGAAATAAAAGTACATGGCAGTCAATTTTCACATATCCCCATGCACTTTTACTTACTGCAGCAGCCAAATGATCCTTTGGATGATTAAACTTGCATCTCAAGCCAAATTTGCACCTTTGAGTTTTCAGAAAGTACTGCAACAAATGAAATGTGCACAGAAGCATTAAACTTCAAGTTCACAAATGCATATACAAATTTCTGCAGAAGGATCACAGTTTGGAATACAACGTACAGGACAATCTGGCAACCCTGGTCTCTCAGGAAGGTCGTCACTAGCAACAAGTGCCACCTAGATGAACAGGAGATGAAATCATTGTCTCATTAGAATGTAGTAAATAATAGTTGAGGACATGACATAAGAATAGCTTACAAATAGAGAATGGTTATCAAACACACACACACACACACACACACAAAAAGAAGAAGAAGAAGAAGAAATACTGCAATTTCTAAGGCTAATATATCCCATCAGCAAAAATTGACGAAGGAAGCAGTATAGACTCTGTTTCTAGAAAAGTTCTGATCAGTGAATCCTCTACATAAGCATCTATTTAATCATGGAAATAAACTGTCACGATACAGCAGTACGATTTTACATAAAATGCTGTGCAAGAAAGACTTGAGTTTATAAATAGCCATGAGATCCTGGTAGCCCTCACACTTGAGAAAAATCAACATGGACTAGATTCAGTGTCATTAGGTTAGAAAAAAAGAAGACGTTTTATGATGCTTAACATGCATATAATGCTAGTTATGCATAAACATGCAGCAAAAAGGAAACAAATCAGAAGAGTTCCTTACAAGATTCAAAAAAGATATATGACAATAACCATGCTATCTCAGTATCTCTTCCTATTTCTAAGAATAAAGCGTCGGCAAACTTCCATTATATGCATTTAGCAACATTTAAAAACACATACAAAAAAATCCCAGCATAACCAACAAACTATGCCTTAATAGCACTTAGAACGTAGCTCAAACAAAGTACAACATGCAAAATGACATTCAACATGTTGGAGTTTTGGAAAGTGAGATATTGATAGTCTCAATGATATGCTAATCACTAATAAGGGAAATATATTACAGATTGAGGATTCAGAATGCACCTTAGCAATAAAAAGTATAAATTCTTGCGACTCATTATTTTGGTATGGAACCTAGTGGTAACTATGGCACATATCATGGACAAGGACCAAGACAACTTTTAGGATGGATCATTTCCAATATAGAAAAATCCAGTCAACCATAAAAGAATAGTGAAGTATACTACTCCATTATTTACAAGGCACTCCAGGAGATGAGATTTTCTATGATTCATGGTTGCATGGTATACTTCCATTACATCCTTAAATTTCTTAGACCTTGAATTACAAATAGTTAGAAAAGTAGTTGGAGCATTTAAATTTATAAATTTCTACTGATAAAATTCAGAAGATTTAGGATTAATTACCTTGTTAGTCCCTAAAAGGTCGAGAAAGTCTTGTTTTGGTCTTTGAACTCATAAAAGTATTCCGATTAGTTCTTTTTAATAATTTTCAATAATATTAAGAAAAATAGACTAAAACAAAACATTTCTCATAGCTTAGGGATCAATACTATAATTAATTCTTGTATAAAATTAAATGAATAAGTGTCCAAGGACCAACGGAGAATAGCTTGAAAGTTTAAGGACCAAACAAGAAACTTTAAAGATTAGGGACCAGAACAAGACTTTCTTAATGGTCTAGGGACTAATCAAGTAAATCCAAAAATTTGTTATTAGTGAATAGATTCTCAGCAGTAATATAATTTATAACATCGGTATTCTAGCTAGTACTATAAATCCCATTTGGCCACTTTTTTTAAGTTCTAAAATATCCCTCCTCTTAGTAGTCTCCGCCTAAGTTGACATGCTGCCATCATATAGGCAACTCGCAGACATTCAAAATATTTAAACCACTTAGGGTAGCCTCACCAGGAGAAAAAAAAGGACAAATATACAGTATTATTAAAACTATAATGAAATCAGGAAAAGAAAACTTGAAAAGGAAATTCAATAAAACCATGAGAGAGGAAGCCGACACCACCATTAAAAAAGATAAAATAGAATTTAAAAAAAGGAGGAATAGTAGACGTAACTGAAAAAATTTCTCCTGACCATTTTGTTTCTCTAAATGGTTTGATTTATATGGAATACGTAGCACATACAAGAACTAAATTTGTAGATATACAACTGTTAAATATAAAAGCATTCATATTGCATATTTTGCAAAAATATAGGACGAAAAAAGTCTCACCAGACAAAATTTCCCTTATGTTGGAGCAACACAACACATACTTTATTAAAAGTTAAAAAAATACGACATAACTTATGAATCTGATATTTCACGGAAAAAAATATATATGAATAGGATTTAGGGTCAATTTTCTCATAAAAAGAAAAGGTTATCTGAATAAAGTGTTTAAAAGGAAAGAAAGTACTATATGATAAAATATAAGTATACTCTAATAAAAATAATTTCCAAAGAAACAATACTGTTATAAACGGTCACCTCTTTCCAATCTGGGATTCCACCTTCAGGAACCCAAATAGGATGGTCAAACCTGCAGCTATCTCCAAATTTACAGGTTCTTGTTTGCATATAGTGGGCACAATCCTTCTCTCCCGGCCTTTGTGGATATATAGGCAAATTGCTTGCATTCTCGTATCTAAAGCGCTTGGCCAAAGCATTTGCAGAATACCAAGCTTCACTTTGCCCAAGTGTATTATGGGCACCCAAAACAGTTGGATGATACAGCGCTATAGTACATAGTAGACAAGTATATACAAGAAAGCCACAAGAAATATAAAAGTTACTACATAGCTATAGCTTAAAAAATACTTATAGAGAAGAACATACATAGTTATACATAAAAATAAACTTATGAAACTTGATTATGGAACTGCATAAAGATAACATATAGTTAATAAATAGGTTGATTTTTAGGTAGCTCAATAGAAAAATATGCGCCCCCCCCCCCAAGTCCCGCCTTTTTAAGCTTTGTAAAGCATGTATACAGTTCTTTTTTCATGTTATTATACATAGAGGCATAATATAGTTGCACTGTTGCCCAAAATTGATGACCTCTACACTTGCTGACAAGAGGATCAACCTAATGACATACACAAATATAAAAATAAAAATAAAAATAAAGTCCTAATGACAAGGATGAAGAATCAATACACAAAGAGAAACTTTCTAGGAGAAGCTTAAACCACAACACAAGAAGTTAATGGTCTAAGGCATCTATCATGGCTGACGCAAGCTCTGTACCTGTATTTTCACCTTAAAATAACTAGATATGGGTCGTGGAAAAACAAAATTTAAAAAAAAAAAAAAAAAATGCTTTGCACATTCTTGTTGGATCTAGATCCTCCCAAATGTTCATATCTTAGAGCTTGATTTAAAAAACAACCATGCCTTCCGAAAGAATTAGTTGGCATTCTAGAATACTCTATTATGTTACGTATCTTTATTATGGTTTTAACCTAATATTGGAAAGCTGCATAATATTGCAAAGGCTAAATATTATAAAAGCTCTGTCCATTCACTCAACCTTAATTTTCATCGATTGAAGAAATCAACAAGATCGTATCTGTATAAGGAAAATTAATTCATGAAAAACGAAACATGTTTCCCCGGAACTAAATGCAACAATGACAACATAACTTGAATACACGAACTACAAATGCAGTGCCTAAGAGCAGCACCAATAGACCGTTCTTAACATCCTGAACCCTCATATATCCCTCTTTCCAAATACTCCACCAAGGTCCAAGCCAAACAATCATCCTCCCAATAAATGTGAAAAAATCAATAAAATAACCAAACAAACAACAAATTATCTCCATTATTAACTCCGTACTGACGACAAGCAATCTCTTCATGTATAAAAATGCGGATTAGAATCACCACCATATGACTATGAACGGTTAAACGAGTAATAAACGAGGCAATGTACAACATTTCCAAGACAGTTTGCTCTAATTCAATCGAAATAAGCCAAAATTTAAGTTATCGAACAACGAAGACATCCAAGCGTAAAAATTTCTCACGATTTTCTCGGGAACCAAACAGAATATGAGAAACTGATTATCAAAGAAGTAACAACGTGAAAAGAGAGAGAGAGAGAGAGAGAGAGAGAGAGAGAGAGAGAGAGGGAGAGAGAGGGAGATAAAAGCAAGGGGAAAGGAAGGAACCTTCGGAGGAACGCTTGATGCCAGTGACGGGGTCCTCGGTGGCGGCTGCTCCGGCGGTGGCAGCAGTCCAGGAAGCGAGCGAAACCAAATGCGAGTTGGTTCGGGAGGCGGCGGCGTAAGCGCCAAGGGCATCAGCTTGGCCGAGATACATAGCGGCGGCGGCGGCGGCGGCGGCTCGATGGGGATCGGAGGCGAGAGAGTCAGGGTAGTAGGGCTCGGTGGCGGCGTAGAGGCTGGTTGTGGCCGAAGCAGCAGCAGCTGAAGATTGTGCGGCTCCGAACCCGTAGAGATGGCCCGCCATGGGAATTGGGACCAACTTTGGCTATTTTAGCCTTAATTCCCCACTACGATTACCAACAATAAAGTGCCATTTTCAATTTTCTCTTTTCAATTTTTCATTTTCACCCTAGCAATAATTTTATTAAAATGAGTCTGTATCTTCCCATTTTAATTAAAAATACTAATGTCTTCTCCTGTTTCTGCTTTTTTTTTTCTCTTAATTATTTATTTCTGAGCATTTTCATTTTACCATTTTAAATAAAAATACTAATGTCTTCTTCTGCTTCTTTTTTAATTATTTATTTGTGACTATTTTTATTTTAAATTTCTACATCAACTAAGTAAGATTATTTTACTCCAAAAACCAAAATTAAATAAGATAGTTTCCTTCATACATATATATAAATGACTAAGATTTATCTGATGAGTATTAATTATACTATAATAATACTAAAACGGTATGGTTGAAGATTATATTATTGGCTTTTTAATATAAAAACCCCCCGAAGTCGGAATAATTTAGTAAAATTAATTTTAAACTCAATTTTTTTAGAGCATAACCCCTCGAAGTCCTCTAATATTAATTTTGTTGGAAAAGAAAGGTGTTTCTGATATTTTTTTACGGTTAAATCTTTATTCTCTTATTTATGACTTTTAAATCCCCATTCTTATATTGTTCTATCACATTAATCCCTTTTAACTTTTTTTGTCCAGTATTATCGAACATGCTCATCTAAGCAGGAGAACATTAGAAACAAAGGGAAATTATTTATTTTTTCAAAAAAAAAAAAGTTGGGTTATCGTTTTCGTTTAAGACGGAGGTAAGGAATTGAAAAATTTTATATAATTCCACTATGAATGTATTTTGATTCAATTATTCATATATCTGGAAGTGAGGTATATGAATACTTAAATCAAATTATATCCATATGGGAACCATATAAAATTTTGGCAATATATGTCCCATGAAATTGACAATATACATCTCATAAAATTGGAATGATAAAACATAAAATTGGTAATAAATTCATAATTTTTGGTCAAAGTATTCATATACATCTCTTCCAAATATATGAACAATTGGATCAAACTAGATCCGTATTGATTATACATAAAATTTTCTAATTTATTACCTCTATCTTTAACGAAAACGATAATTCAACTCTTTTTTTTTAATAATAATTTCTCTTTGTTTCTAATTTTACCCCTGTTAAGATGAGCATAGTTTGGGTAAGTGCTAATTAACAGCAATATTGGATAGAAAAGATTAAAAGTGATTAATGTCAAACACAAATATAGAGATGAGGACTTAAAAACCACAAATAAAAGAATAAGGATATAACTACAAAAAAAAATAATAATTGTGAAACACTTTTCTTGTCTAACAGAACTAATATTATAGGATTTCAGGGAATTATGCTCCAAAAAATTGAGTTCATAGTTAATTTTACTAAATTGTTCCGAGTTCAAGGAGTTTTTATATTAAAAAACCTATATTCTTTTCTCTTTTCAATAAAATTGCGTGAATGTCTAATATGTTACACTTTTAAGATATAATTAATATTAATTATTTTTTTCAAATATTGTGTTTTAATTCAACACGTAACATAAAAAGTGAAAATATCAAAAGTTCTATTATGTTTTAGTAAAATACTAGTTTTGACCTCGTAATTTTAGTCTTTAAAAATGTAAATATATCTTTTCGATTTTTATTTCAAATTGGATTAAAATTAGAGAGTTATATTCACACCCCCAACTGACATAAAAGCACCATTTTTTCAAATTTCTTTTTATTAAATATTTATCCATAAGTGAAAAGACTAAAATATATAATTATATAACTATTTATTAATTTTATGATATTTCATTCTGTATAATTACACCCCATTGTATTAGCTTCTTCTAAAAGCATCCTACATTCAAATCTTATTAAGAATTCTTTTGAAATTTTTGTTCATCAATGGTACACTCTAATGATGAACTTTCATCGTTCCATGTATTATTTAGCAAGATAGTAAGTATTACTATCTTTTTTTTTCATTTTGCATTCATGTTTTATGAACTTTTTAATCACTTTTCTAGAATTTCATATTTCGATTATAACTGTATACCAATGGATATGGATAAATTCAAATTTGTTAAAAAAATTATAATTCTGAAGAGAAAAAGATTAGTAAGTTAATAGATTTACTTGAAAATTATTTTTTCAAAAAAAATTGTGTGATTCAATGTTTTCGTAGTCACTATATATTTTTGTATTGTTTTCCTGAGGATCTTAATAGCTTCATAATCATTGTTTTTTCCAGGATGATTATAAAGATTTATTTATTTATTTATTTATTTTTATACTGTTATTCTTCAAGGAAAGAAAACGAAGCACTGGGTTTAGTATTAGTTTTGTTGTTAGTTGATAAAAGTTAACTCCCAACCATTTCGCACATGTTGATTAATCTTGGAATCGACACAAAACTAGAGCACAACAGAGAACACAAAAGAGGGGAAAGAAAACCATTGTAGATCAAGGATATATTTGTAACCAAAATATATATATATATATATATATTTTAGGGATAATTGCAAAAAAATACTCTGAAATTTGGGTGTTTTGCAAATTAAACCCTGAAGTTTGGACTCTGCAAAATAATATCCTGAGATTAAGAATTTCTGAAAATTAAGAATTTCTGAAAATTAATACCCTGGACAGATTTTTTAACCAATTTTAAGAACAAAAAAAACAATAATATCCTCCATTAAAACTAGATTAATTCATATTATTCATCTTAATTTTGAGGATATTATTGTATTTTATCAGTTAAAAATCAACACAGTGTATTAATTTTCAGAAATTCGTAATCTCAAGGTATTATAGACTCATACTCCTTTTTTTTATAGACAAAGGAGTACCTCAATATCACTAGGGTGCCAAAATCAATAAGTCAATATAATTTATTGATGCACAAAAAAATGTTTATTTTAGGAATAATAAGTGTGTCAATACTAAAAGTTATACTCTTTAAATTTCTAAATGAGATTAGTTTAGATTAAGGGTGCTTTTACATCAATTGGTTGTGCAAATATATCTCCCCTTAAAATTATCCTTCTAACAAATTTTCATCGACTCTTAACCTTTTCTTCCTTGTATACATATATAATCAAAGTACTCTTAGTTAAATTATCAAATTATTCAAAAAAAAAACTACAAGAAAGCAACTCAAATGCCAATTACCCAAATTTCTTCTCAAAGAATTCTACAAAAATTTTTTAAAAAAAAGAAAGTATTTGTTTATAATAGAAAGGAGATAATTTGAGTATTTGATTAATTTTGATTAAAGGAGCTAATGTCATTTCACTACATAATTTTAACCAAATTTGGCCGAAGAGAAAATTTTGATCTAATTTTATAGAGTAAAATAATACATTTCGTATTCCTAAAAATATAGGAGTTATGATAGTATAATTTTGCCCAAATAAAAAGTAAGACTTTTATATATGGGCCATAATTCAGTTTTTTTTTTAACCTATTTATATATTTTTTCTTTTTAGCCTTAAGATTATTATCTAATGGCTACCATGATTTAAATAATTAGAAAAAATAATAATAATATTAAATATACGTTATGAACTATATTAAATACACATTTTTACCAATCTTTCTACTTTTTACGATGATGAATTTTAACCAAAAAAGAAATCGTTACAATAATAGACTGAATTGGAAGAGAAATATCCTCTAATATGTAAGCTAGTTCTCTATTCCTATGACTATCTTAACCAATCCAAAAGTAACCAATTGACTACGACGCTAGGGGGAAAAAAGGCTTTTTAATACAAAAGCTTCCCGAACTCGATACAAATTAGTAAAATCAATCTTGAACTCAATTTTTTAAAGCAAAACCCCATGAAGTCCCATAATATTAATTCTGTTAGAAAAGAAATGTGATTCTGTTAACTTCTTTTTTATGGTTAAATCTTTATTTTTTTTATTTGTAGTTTTTAGGTCCCCATTCTTAGATTCTTGGTTCACTTTAATCTCTTTTAATTTTTTTTTGTCAAGTACTGTCATTAATTAGCCCTTACATAAAACATGCTCATCTCAGTAAGAATAAAATTGAAAACAAAGGAAAATTTATTATTTAAAAAAAAGAGAATTATCGTTTTTGTTCAAGATGGATGTACGAAATTAGAAAATCTTACATGGTTCCAGATTTACTTTAGTCCAAGTATTAATATATTTAAAGAAAGATATATAAATAGATTGCTAATTTTATGGGACATATATTGCCAATTTTATGTTTTATTGTTCCTATTTTGTGATACATATATTGCCAATTTTATGAGACATATTTTACTAAAATTTTATATAGTTTCAATATGGATCTACTTTGGTCCAAGTATTTATATATCTAGAAGATAGATATATGAATACTTAGACCAAAATATATTCATATTGGAATAGTATAAAATTTTCGAATTTCTTCCCTCCGTCTTGAACGAAAACAAATTCTTTTTTTTTTCTAAATAATCATTTTCCATTGTCTCCAATTTTACCCCTGAGATGAGCACGTTTTGGGTAAATGATAATTAACGGCAGTTTTAGACAAAAAATATTAAAAGAAATTAACCTAAAACAAAAATATAAAATGAGAACCTAAAAATCATAAGTAAAAGAATCGGGACTTAACCAAAGAAAAAATAATAGAAACACCTTTTTTTTTTCTAACAGACCAAATAGAAGTGATTTCAGGGAGTTTTGCTCCAAGAAATTGGGTTCAAGGTTAATTTTACTATATTATTCTAAGTTTAGGTTTGTATTAAAAAGCCAAAAAAAAAAAAAGCTAAATGAATTAAACAGTAAATAATCACAATTAAAAAAAAAGGCTAAATGAATTAAACAGTAAATCACAATCAATGCACCTGACTCCAGAAAATTAGATATTTTTAGTCAACATCACTGGCGACCCAACCCATAGTATAGGCCAGTAGCTGATGACGTTAATCACAAAGCTGCCATGAGCATCATTCTTAAGTTGTGAGATAGAGTTCAAAACATCCACATGTATCTTTTGCTTATCAGATGCATGGAAGTTTTAATATCTTACAAAAGAGGGAAATCTATTAGTCTCCCTCTTTTAGTCTTTGCAATTACTTACTTTATATTGCATTTATACGTTATTATATTCATATTTATTTATTTTCTTTTTGAAGGGTACTTATTTACTTTTTTAATCATATTACATTCGTTTTTTTCGAAAGAAAATAATTTCATTAAAACTCAAATAAGGGTTACAATAACAAATTGTGTTACGTAGAATCTCTTACAATAGAATTAGAAAATCGATTCATAAACTTGAAGACAGAAAAACCTTCAGAGATCTCGGAGCAAAGGTAGTCCCCAACAACAATCTTGGAGGAAAAACTCCATGAAGGATGTGATAGAGCTCTTCAATGACTTGTTATAATTCTTCATAATCTGAATTGACACTTCTGATTGATTTATTGAGAAAAATTCTGTCAACTCCGATCTGCTATAGTAACAACTTCTCCATATATGGATAAAAAATAATACAAATCTGGAGGACAACTACGCCAGTACTAAAGAAAATAGTAAAAACAACTTAAACCACTACAGATATAGATCTGGATGGACTAAAACCACTATAGATCTAGATCTAGGTAGATGATTGCTTTCACAAATAGAAGGATTATTTGAAAATTAAAACAAAAATAGGAAAATAAACTGAACAGAACCAATACCGGAGAGTGAGAATATCCCCCTTTCCGGTAGGAGAGTCACCTCATAGGAGGATTTTTGTCTTCTGCCTTCTGCGAAACCCAAAGAGAAGGAGAGAGAGAGAGATGGAGGGGTGTAAACTTTTATTTTACAAAAATTCAAAAATTTATTACTATATTCATATTTAATACCATGATAATAATAATAATAAAGATCTGAACATATAAGATAAAATATAAATTTAGAAGAGCAGACAAGAGATCACTTCCAATAAAAAAAAGCAATAATATATGAAGGGTAACACTATACATAAATTAGAGAACATTTAATGTATTTATGGGAAAAAAATCTGAACCATCAAGTGAGTGTCGCGACGCTGAAGTTCTATTCCACCAGTTTGCTCTTCTTTTTGATATTTTTGCCTCAGTTCAGCTTCTTTTCGATATATTCCTTCAAAAACACCTAAGAAACATAAAAGAAACTTAGTAATTTAAAAGAACACTATAAAAATCAACAAAGAAATGTAGAGAATTAATTTGAAATTTATGTAAAATTCACACCTATCAATGGGCATCGAACAATTCAATGACATTTTGATGTTATTTGGCTGAGCACACATTGAATACAAATTTTATTAAATCTCAACAATTTTCGATAATTTTTCGATAATAATTCAATGTGTATTGCAATCTGATAGAATTTCGGAGATATGTTTAAATTTGAACAAACCGTATGAAAAATAACCCCAAAAAATTAGTACTGAAATTTTTTTCGATAACTACCAAAATACCATTCAAATTCATCAAAGGCATCAAATAGCCATTGAAATTGCATCAAATGTTTTTCCAAAAAAGAAAAAGCAATTCAAAACCCAAAACATAGTCAATAAAAAAAAATTACATCGAATTCAATCGATATTATGATAAAATTCATCGATACATTGAAACTCCATCTTAATCTGTATTGATGACGACTTTAGTGTTCACTAGATTATTGGTTAGCTCACAGACAAGATACCTTTTTGAGATCATCAAAAGGAAAAGGTTATGAGAAGGGGATGAGAGATCAAGAGGGCATGAGAAGGGGATAAAGACTTGTTTCTGTTCTTTGTATTCAGATAGCCTCCTTGTGTATTATTAAGGAGGTTTGTCTATGAAGGCATATGCCCAAATAAGTTGCATTTTTGGCATACCCACCCAAATTTCTCGTACAAAATGCAAGGAACCTTTATAAGGTACATCCTTTACCATTTCTAAATGATGTGAGATTCCTAATCTAATAGGTAGTCATATACTTCCTAACAAACTTAAAATATTTTTGGTAAATATATTTTGAAAAATAAAAGTAGAAGTGTTAATAAATAGATGAAGTAAACTAAAAGAAAAAGAGTAAAAGAGACAACAAAAATAAGCAAAGAACAATGTTCGAAAAGAAAAATAAAAAAATAAGCCAAAAAAAAAAGTTCATGAAATTGCGTAACTTTTTTACTTTTCTCCATTTATATTACAATACATAATTCATATTGGACATAAAACAAAGTGCTGAAAAAAGAATTGTGTACACACTACACAATATAATTTTTTGAAAACCTTATCCACTCTTTTTTTTCCTCTGAAAGCATCCTTCTTCTTTGTTTAACTCCGATCTCCTGTGGATACTACTCCTTCAAGGAGGTAGATCTTAAAGATCTCTCTATCCAGTAGGATTTCTTTTTATTTTAGTTTATTTTCAAAAAAGTAATCGTCTCTCTTGTATGAAGGTGGATTTCAATTTTTACGATCATTTTGTCCAACTTTTTACATGGATTCCGGATTTGGAATAATAAATGCCATCAAATATCGATCTCTATGGAAAACTTGTCACTAGATCTTTCAGAAAAGCAACTCAGGTGATAGAGAGTGTTTTTGCAAGAACTAAAGTTTATAGGCTTAAAATCTCTCATCTATAGAGTATAATACATTAACAATCAAATCAATCGATTAAGGCTTTATTGAGGATATTTAAATGTATTTTTCTTATTTTTCTTTTTTCCTAACATCGTGGTTAACTATGTCTATGTGTTTGTAATGAAGTAATGAACACTTCATAAGATACAGACTTGCTTTAAGAGTGAAAGGTGAGCTTATTAGTTTGATTGAAGGAATCTCTTTCTTCCATAAGAATCTGTAATTGTAGACATTTCTGCCATTTTAATAGCCACTCTCAATCACTTTTTATAGTAGGGACGTATATTTTTTCTCTAGAAGACAGAAAGAAATTCATATATTGTAGTCCTTTTTTTTTTTTTTTTTTTTTGGAAAAATTGTTAGTTTCGTAGCAGTTGTTGTAGGCACTATCTTAGCATAATTTCATGAATATTTATATTTTAAAAAAAGTTAAAAAAGAATTCTAACTTCTAAACCTTGTGATTGGGATTCATCCTAATATTCATGCTCATTTAATGTGTCCGAAAAAGGTAAAAAAGTAAAAGTGTAAGCATTACAAAATCTCAAAACTCATTGAGACCTAATCAAGAGAAAAAAAATATCGACATACTAGAATTGTGTAAAAACATTTCACGAATAACAGCTTTATCACGCTTTTGGTGTTATTTTAGTCTTAGATAGTAATATAGTATGTATCTATGCATCTATTAGGAGCGCGGATGAGATTTTATGTTTTCTTACTTACTTCAACCATGAACTGATCTTAACCGTGCATTATTTTTTGATCAAACGGCTGATAGCTGTCCAGCGCTCACAAGCAAGGCTCTCTCTCTGGTAAACACATGCTTGTTTTTCTGTCACATGCTCTTGTTGTCTCTCTCACTCAATTACATGTAGCTGCTTCTTCATTTCTCTTTTCTGCATTTGATTCATTTTAGAGAGTGAAGCAGCTTCCGCTATTATACTTTTGCTTCACATTCTTGGATGTTCTTCTTCTACTCTTTTGTCCCTATTTTCCAATAAAAAAAGGTATTTGTTTTCCGCGAAAGTTTTTAGGGATATTATCACTTTTATACCCTGTATTTTGACACTTTGTTCAAATTATACCTTGTATTTTGGTTATTATCAATATTGACCTTTAGATTTGAAATCTGTTACAAATTTATACCCTGTCATCAATTTTGAGCAGTTAATTTACCAAGTTGCTGTTTAAAAAATTGAAAATNTTTTGGGAAAAGTACTAGCAAATGAATCACTCAAAATTTTGGAGCTTCAAGGTTCATTTGGTTGAAGGTATTTGGCAAATTCAAGGAATTTTAAAAGTTCTCTTGTCATCTTTTATATTTGTAACTTATTTGTTTATTTTTACGTGCAGGTAGAGAATGCAGGCTGCATGTTTGCTATAATGACTCACTACAATGTCAAAGCAAGAAGAACTAACCTGACATATAGGCTTTCATCTTTTCTCTTCGTTAGAGCAAATATATATATTTTAATTTTACAACTATACTTTCTCTGTTTTATGATGAAACAAATGGCCTGTGGCTTTATTACAATTATGAATCTTCAATTACTAATTAACTGTTGACGAAGACCGCTCTCTCTCTCTCTCTCTCTCTCTCTCTCTTAGGATAAAACGTTGTAGAAGAGCTTTTTTTATATAGTATTAAGACATTGAACTGATATCTTATATTACTCATTTTAGTACGCCGTATTGTATTGTATTGTGATGTATTGTACTGGATTGTATTGTATTGTATTATTCTATTACAATACTATGTTTGGTTTTGCATTTGTATTAAGATGTTGTATAAAAAAGTTAATTTTGAAAAATACCATTTTTAAAAATTTACTTAGAAAAATACCATTTTTAAAAAATATTTAGAAAAATACCACATTTAAAATTACCAATTTTTAAAAATTTATTTACCAAAAAGCCACTTTTTAGATATAAATTTAGAAAAATACCAATTTCAAAAATTTATTTATAAAAATACCACTTTTGAAAGGGATAAAGTGATGTGCGAGAGAAAATGATGAGAGAGAAATTAAGAATAGAAAAAGTGAGGAGCATGGGGACTATACAATATTAGGTTAAAGTTAAAATTATATGATACGATATAATACAGACCTTTAATTCTGTATTAGATAATACTCTCCGTATTGTATTAAATTTTGATGTCGTATTAAATAATACAATACAAAAACACAACCAAACACAGTATTATGTTTAGTTAATATACTACAGAGTTCTTATACAGTGTACCAAATATGACCTTTATCTCATAGGCTTCGTGCGAGAATTAATGTTCAACTGCTTATATATATATGTATTATTGAAGTGTTGTTTGAACCTTAATTTATAAACATCAAACACCAGTTGTTTGGACCTTAATTTATAAACATCAAACAACAAATTAATTTATCACCAAATTATTTTATAAACATCAAACATAAAAAAAAATGTTGGTGAAAATGAGTAGACGAAAGTGGAATAGGTATGAGGTGCACCGACGAACAATGGTCGACTCTGAAACGATTTAGGTGGAGAGAAGAAGAGAATAAGTGAGGAAGAAAGAGGATTATGTGTAAATCGTATTTAAGGAAGAATATCTAAAGTAGACAATATTCTCAGCCTTTAGACCAAAACAACAATAATGGGTTACAAAAACATTATTTAGCAAACATATTTGCTCACAGAAATTTGTACAAAACTGATTCTAAGATTTCAAAATTAATAGCAAACTTGCCCAATAAAGGAATTGTATTACATAATTTAATTGATGAGCTCTTCTAGGTGTTGACTTATTACTCATTCTAATATTCTATAATTTTTGTAGTTTTCTCTATGTCCTAAGAGTGTCTAATTGCGAAAACAGGTTTTTGAACACGAATGAAGGGAACAATAATGAGATTAACATTTGTAACATTTGGTGGGCTCGCTACTTTTGAGCTACAAACCAAGTTTTACTATAGTATGACCATAGCACTGCATGCTTATAATATGGTTGTAGCTTCATGTGTAATAGAGTACCCTGAGATGTACAAAACTGTATTAAAAAAACAACTTATGTTTAAGGTCAAAATATTCCTCAGCTCCGGCATCTTTAAGAATGGGAAAAAACTCCACTGTTCTCTTGTTCTTGCATGTGTTTGAGAAATCTAATAAATTATTGTTTGGGTATGTAATTATTGTTAGTTTTATTTCGTTCTTTTTTTCTTCTCCTATATATGAGTGGATCCTAATCATTCTCAACATATTTGCACATGGTCAGATTTTGCTAGAATAAGTAAAATAGAGCAATAAAAGAATAATTAAAGTCAAGGAATTGCTACCTCAGTACTAATTTAGGATACATTAATTCAACATAAATTGTAGTTTATTTTCTTCCTTTTTTTTTTCTTTTATATATCTATACTAGCATAGAAGCAGTTGCCAGTTATACATTTAAAACATAGATAAAATAATTTTTGAATTATATTAATTGGAGTTTTATGGACATGACTTGCAAGATAGTTGTCCTAAGATTTAAATCATTTGGCTAAATGCAAATGACCTCTGAAAGTACTATATTAACAAGTACTATAAATAGTTTCATTATTTCTACCTAATTGGAATTCTAAACATGTTTAGCTCTTAAACCTTGGGTTATATATTGTTTTGTCAACCTCAGGTTTTTCCATTTAAAGTATGACATGCGAGGTTGAGCGTACTGTTAATTTTCAGTTGGTCTTTATATATTTCCTACATTATTATTATTTTTGAAAATGCTTAAGTATAAATTTTGATTTTCCCTACAAAAAAGAAATCCCTACTTGACATTTAACTTTATAAGCTTCCTATTGATAAATAGGACAAATATTGAGCACGTGCTTTGGGCACGTTACCAAACTAGTATTTAAACATGCACCTACAATATCACGTCAAAGTTTATATTTAAGTTGCTTCATAGCCAGTTATCCACATAGGAGCAAGGACAAAGATATCAAAATGTTGATACTCCAAAATCAGGAAAACATCAAAATTGGTGGAAGTATCGGAAGAATAAGTGAATTTGTCGAAATTTTAGTTAAAACATAGAAACTTGATAAAAACTTTGTATAATCTAAAATTATAAAATCTTACTACAATTATTACAAATACATGAAGATATTACAAACATGGAATAAGAAAGTATGATTAAGATTTAAAAAAAAAAAATAGATAAACCTAGTAGAGTTAGTTCCGTTTTATTTATTTTTTATTTTTTTTATGTAGAAAGGAAATTATTAGCGAAATAAATGGTTTGCGACGATACGAGCAATACAATTACAAATGTCCCGATTACAAAACAAAACACCAACAAATAAACCTAGTGAAATTAAAGCATTCAAAACATGTCATATATAGAACATAAAATGTGTGAGATTTTAAAAAATATTTATAGTATATGATGTACAAGATGTGTAAATAGCTATACAGTAATACCTTTCACAAGTCAATTAACGCTAGCTCAATTGGTTTAGGATTTTTGGGAGTCTTGGGAATACGTGAGAGAGGAGAGATTTGAACCTTCTGTTTTCCTAAAAACATGAAATTTACCAAATTGTAGTTTCTAATCAGATTCTGAAATTTTCCCATTATAACTTTTTTTCAAAATTTTTCTAAAATTTCTTCGAAAGTTCTTTACATTTCATAAATATTATTAGTATTTTTGCCATCGTTTATGTTTCCTACAATTTCTCCAAAATTTTGATTTTTTTTTTCACAGAGAGATATTTCGATACCCTCGAATTTCTGAAATATCTGCAAATTTTTTATCTTGCATAGGAGGAATCAAGTGGCTGTAAAAAATAATATCTTTGACCCAATGTTTTCAAGAGTATTATGCTTTAATGGATAGTTTACACACAAAAAAAAATCTAAAATTTCATAAACATGCCATTTTAGCTAATTTTTCTTGGGGTGTGTTTTGGGTATCTGTTATTAGAAATAATAAACATTGGTATTAATTAAAGAATTGTCGTATCTATGTAGAACCTGAGCTGATGAGCATTAAAATTGGGTCTAGCTTGAATTTGGCCTATAAATAGGCCAATTTGGAATTGTTATGCTGTGTTACAGTTCTGCTGTGAGCAAGAAGCAACTGTAGAAAAAAAAATTTAAGCGTTTAATAAATTTAATTTATTAAATTTATAAAATTATTGTGTTATTTAAAAACAGTATTTAAGTATTTAATAAATCACAAATTATATATAAAATAATATTTTAAATAATTAGTATTATGAAAGCAGAATCAATCAGTATTTACCTCGTTTTTTAACTTAGGTAATTAAGTAACAATTTTTAAAATCTACCCACCAAAAAGATTAGATTATGTAATCACATAACAATATTTAGAATCTGCCAACCAAAAATAAAAACTTGCCAAGCATCTCTCACTCCCAATATTTTTAACTAATCACTATTTAAAACTAAAAGCAGAAGTTATAATCAATCATAAACGGGCTCATAGGACCTGCAGGCCCTTGTAAGTATACAAAAGCTTGATGAATAATCTTATATGAGTTTCTTTTCCAAATCTCTCTCACTACCGTCGTTTAGTATCCCTTCTCTCTCTCTCTCTCTCTCTCTCTCTCTCTCTCATATCTCAAACAATGCTGAAGCTCAGTTCCTTCTGATATTTTTGATAATTGAGTTTCCTTCTGATATTGACTCCTCGGTTTTAGTTCCCATACTAGCCATAGTTGCATAATTCTCACCAAGTCCGAGAGCAAAGATTACATTGTCTTTATGCTATTCACGTATCCAATAAAAAGTGGCTTTTAGTAATTCTTGTTTAAAAGATGGAAAAAGTGGTTGAATATATGTACTACCGAATGTTACATATGTATACACGTAGCTGGATTTGTAGTAAAGAAAGAAAGCACAAATCACAACAGGTATAATTAATAAATGAATTAGTACGTAAATTAAACAATTTATTTTTCTATTTAACCAAAGAAAGAAACGACAAAGCACAGACAAATACAGAAACATATAAGAGTATCAAAAACAAAGGCTAGAGAAGTATCTAAAGCCTTGTGAAAATTATTACCATTTCCTTCTTCTTCTTCTTTTTTCCCCCAAAAAAGCAGCTGCTAAATTTACACTAGAATATATAGGTCTTATTATTACAAAGTTGAGTTGCACATACATGCATGCACAAAGTGAGTTGCACATAAATGCATGCACAGTGCACACATATATAGCTACAAACTAGCCAGTTCCGGTGACGCCAAGATCCTGCTTATTCTCATCCTTGCCGGCACCGAAGACCGGACCGCCTTTGCCGACGGGATCGGGCACCTTGTCTTCGATCTTATCGACCTGGATGCCGCCCTGATCCTGCTGCGACCGCAGCTTGGTCCTCGTCCGGTTCTCTCCTTCCTCAACCGACTCATAGGTCGTGGCCGTCTTTGCCTCCTTCGGCAGAGCTCCTTGTGCCCCCGACATCTTTTGTTTTTTTGTTTTTCTTTTCTCTAATGTCCTCTTTTTCTCAGACGTTGAGCTATATCAATTGGAGAAAAAATTTTGAGTCTATGGCCTTTCCATCAGATTCTTTTGGTTATTTATCTGTTTAATTGTTCCATTGTTTTCAATGAATATACATGTCCTGATAGATAGTGAGCTACGTGGAACGTTGAGAGACTCCCAGGTGGGGTCCACAAGCGCGTGGCTATCTTATGTTATGCCGTGTGGCGTCGATATATACTCTGGTGTTGGTAGGATTTGGACACTTGCCTTTTGCTTCTTCTGGTTGATAGCAAATTGGGAAGATTGAAGCCACGCGTCGTTAACAATGCATGCATGTGGATTTGGGTATAATTTACCTACTGTTCATATGATTCTGTGCGCGCGTTGAATTGTAGGAGGAAATTTTAAGGGTTTTATTTATTTATTTATTTATTATTTTTTTTTTTAATATGAATTTGCGGGCTAATAGGTTGGCTCGGCCATCTTACACCTTTCTATGGTTAAAACTGGAAAAATAAATTAGTACGGGCTGAACGGCACCAACACGTGAAAGCAGTTTGTAATTGTTAAGTTTTAGCAAATATTTTTGTGTAAATGTATATTGCTAATGTATTTATTTACGTTTTCGTCTTTTATACTAATGTTAAGCACCAGCTCCATTGCTAGAGAAATAGTATCCTTACAATCCTACTAGTTTAATTTACCGGAAATACAAATACTTGTTTCTTTTTCAAATAACTATGCAAAACAGTAAAAATACGCTACAACGTGCCTAATGAATCCCACTTCTACACGAGAAAGTAATGTAGCTCGAATTTAGAAAAATACAAAATGCACATCATGATGTTCATCAAAAAACAATGAATCAGATGTTTCACAACTTGGTTTGTACCTGATATTGATTACTTATATGATCGTTTATTATGCCTACCAGTTCAGTGCATTTCTGAATGACAGATCACAGTAGAATCATATCAAGCAAGTAGCGCACAGAATTAATGCAAATCAAATAAAATTCTGATTTTTTAAGAATATTCACTATAGGTAATGGCATTTTTTCATAACCCACCGTGTAATACTCCTAGCCAACAAATATGAGGTTTGTTTGTTTCTTACACACAAAGGCGTCTGTCGCACCTGTCTCATGCTAAGGATGTCCGTACCAAGGCTGTTGATGGATGTGGATCCATATATAACTAGTAGCCTTGACCAACTAATAAAACAAGAAGAGACGTGCAGTTTTTTTTTTTTTTCCCCCGGTATTGTACTCTATGGGTCTCCTTATGTTGCAGACCCTTACTACCAAAAGAGATGCTACTTTTCTAAAGTTATTACACGCATATGGTTCTATAACAATGGAATGATGTTGTATTTAATACTCTATAAAAAGAATATGATAAAGAGTCCTTGAAATCAGATAAGGGTATTTACAGCCAAGCTTACCAAGAAGCCAAACAAAGCACCAGCTATGACCTCAACCTCAGTATGACCAATCGATTCTTTTAAAGGCGAATAATTGGGAGTTCTTTCTAATCCTTCCTCAGCATCATCTGCTAACCCAGAAGGATTCTGGATCTGTGTCCTGTTCCCCGACTTTGGTACCAAGAGGGCATTTCTTGTTTTTGATGTGGAAGAACTTGATTCGTTGGACAAGTAGTTTAAGGGTAAGGACGTTCCAGGTTGAGAATCAAAGCCATCTATGTCCTCGGCGCGATTGGAGTTTGCTCGTGACTTAGCTTTTAGGACTTTGTTCAGTGTTCTCGCATGGATTCCTACTTCTCTTCTAACACCCTGTACAAATATGGATCTGCTTCTCAGTTTTAGTTCAGGCAACGTTATCCAAACAATGAAACAATAGTACCAAATTCAAACAGAAGTAAAGGATCTATGAACAAAGGAATTCGTTTGGTCCATGTTTGGATTGTACGATTAAGGATCACGTTGCACTATGTTAATCCAATCAAATGTCCAGTGAGTTAACATCAAGATGCAATATCGACAAATATGCAAGAAAGGAATTTAAGTAATTCTTAGTATAGAAGATAGTGGTACACATGAAATTTCAACATCTAAGTGATGTTGCATAGTGACAAATACCCATATAGTGATATCATCATCTAACACGTCCGGTGCAAACTCAGAGACATTTTTTGAGTTAGGATGTGGGAATTTGAAAGTTTAACAGTATTTAATTACACAGTAGGAGAAATTATAAGCTTCATGTACAACTTAACAAGAATTCCAAAAACAGAGTGCGCCTTGACTACAACTAAACAAGAATCCCAAACCAACATGTAACTTGACCATCTTACAGAAGATCAAGGTAGGGCGCACCCATGAATGGACACAGAAGTCTCACTTCAGATTATCAAGAAAACAATTTTCTATATTTGGAACCTTTTCCACTATGAACACCATAACCTGAAAATCTTTTTTGAAAAAAGACTACCAGAAAATCCCAAAAAAAAAAAAAAAAGGAGAAGTGTTTAGTGCATAAGTAGAAGATAGATAAACAAAGAAGCTTGACTTTTGACATGACATGATTTGACCACAAAAGAACTTCCTCTGCAGTCTACGCACTTGAATACACAAGTCCACAGATATTCCTTTACGAGTCAATTTAAGTTACCTCTAGGATATCTATAATACTAATATGGGATTATGTGCAAGGCTTCATAACTTCTAGATCAGTCAAACAGATGATATCATTTGCATGTATCAATTTACACTAAAGAAGGCTATATCCTGTCATCTAACAATTATTCCAAAGCCCAAATAACCCAAAGAAGTGTTGGATACTATTCAAGAACTAGAACTTAATTTCGAAACTTTGCTTATGTATGTGAAATAATATGTTGTATTTCGAACAGATCTGAATTTGAGGATACAAAACAGTTCAAGATTATCTAGCTCCTTACTCTTCCATGTCACAAAATTTTCAGCAAAAGAACCCTAAATTTACAGGACTTGTCTCGTTTCATTCCGGGAACTTTCGCATAGATTTTTTTTTTTTTTTTAAATAACTTTCGCATAGATTTAACTCCTTAAAGTTTTAAACTTTTTTTTCAAAGCACTAGCATGGAACAGGAGAGCAAATGGAGAATGGTAGATTATAAATGTCAAGATGGGCACGTTTTTAGCTACCGGGGCTGATGACTAACTTCAAGGTCAACCAAAAAGTTCAACAAAAAACTTGTACTAGTGGAAATAAATTTTGGTCATATTCTGGCTAAGCTTGGCATGGACTCAAAATCAAATGTACTATTTTCATTTTTCTAAGAAAATTAACAATCAATGAGGAAAAGAAAAAGAGGGGCAAGGGTAACCTAAGTACCTGAGCAATAATCACACAATACTCAAACTATAAAGAAACCAAAAACTCCGATAAAGAACAAAAAAATGTTGCTTCACCTGTAAAATTCAGCACAAATTTAACTTTTAATTCTGTTAAAGAAAGTTCTAACACATTCACGGTATTCCTTTCTAAATACAAGCACCAAAAGATTCAAAGAGCAACTTTCGTCGAAATTGCTCAAATGTTTCTTAATAAGGCAACAATGCCACCCAGCAAAAGACACTGACAGAAATGGGTAAAACATGCTAATCCAGAAAAATGGAACACAAAACCCAAAAATCACTAATCCTCAGAGCGACAAAAAGCAATGCAACTGACGGCTATCCATACTTTAACACTATTCATTAGACATGACATGCAAACCAGAATGTAACATCTATTACAGAATCATACCAATCCCTTAGGCAGTCCATTCAAAGATGCAACCTGAGGCTTCAAGTTACATATACTTAATTGATATGCTTTTTTGAATTAAATCAAGTGATTTGGAGAACTTCAACTTCAGCAGTCCATATATCTTCTGTGGTTTGAAACAGTATGCCTACCTATCTGTTATTCCCCAAATGAGCAAGGAGGTAGTATTAAAAATAAAAAACAGTAATCCACTACACTTTCTAATTTGCATGCACATAATTGGTAGCTATTAAAAGGGTAAAAATTCTCTTGTTTAATGTTTCAAAATTTACGAGTAATCATGCATTAGCACCAATGTAAAGATTACACAGACAGACTTTGTTCTTCATTATTAAGTCCTCTGAAAACGGACTACAACGATTTGTTAAGAGGTACTTTTGAACCAAATTATGACATGAAAACAACCAAATTGGGAAGGAAATAACAATATCAAACATCCATGAAATTCTGCAAGTACGCTAAATCAATTGGAGGAAATACATCAAAATCAACATTTTCAGCATTCAAGATTAGTTGAGTTCATACTTCTGCAATGCAATAGGCATCACATTATAATATCATGCAGAACTAGCTTATGAAAGTAAAAGATGGAGCCAAAATGATTAGAATTCTAAAACAGGAGAACGTTTATACCTGGGCATCATACATAATGAGGCCAGCGTACACAACCGTTAGACCAAATATTGAATCCGAAAATCCCCTGAAGATAAATAAACATTGCAGTTATTTCAAATATCATTATCTAAAATTGTAGTCAGTTCTCAAAGGAATCGGCTCAAACAAACTACAAAATCTGGGGCTATTTGCCTAGAGCTAGAATTAAAGAGAAGAAAAACAAAAACACTGCATACCTTTCAAGACCAATACATGTTGCAGCAGCCACAACTGCCTATCCCATGAGAGTATGCATTCAACATAACAAAACCCACTTGAAAAATCAAACTACAAGAAAAATTATATTTAGAGGGGAAAAAATGGCCCAGAAAGCCTTACAGAGGAGTGAGTAGAAGGAAACCCCCCCGCTTGAATAGCAGCCTTGATATCGAACTCTTTCCCATAAAGAATCACAGAGGTGAAGGGCTTAGAAAGCTGCCCAATTGCAGCAGAAACACCAGCTGCTATCAAAACCTTTAGCCAAAAAATCCCAATGATACAAACAATGTTTTCAGTAAAGATACACAATAAAAATCATATCAAACAAACTGTAAAGAAAGAATTAATGAAAAATAATGAATACCCAATACTAGTCTTGACCTTGTTATGGACAAGTTGGGGGATTTGGTCTGATAACTGAGCTCTGGGTGTGGAGGGTCTTGGCTTTGAGAAGAAGAAGGGTTTGGCTAAAACGACATTGTGAGGCTTTCTGTGATTGGGGAAAGCCCAGGGAGGAGTCTGAGATGGAGAAGAAGCAGAAGCAGAGGGAGTGGAAACTGTCCAAGGATGCAACCACATGATTGTGTTTGCCTGCGTTTGTGGACCAAAGTGAGTCGAGTCAAGTCAGTTGCTGGTGCAGAAACCAAGACACAAATGTAGCTGAGGCTGATGTGAGTCGTACGACGTGTTTTAAGCCCTCTCATATTCGGGGAAAATTAGAATTTGGGGCAATTATACAGCACGGATAATGGAAGTCGCCAAATGGGGGCAAACCGGTTCAGAACGACAACAACAATGAAAAAGCCTAGCATATGCACCTATTGGCACATACATGCGGACACTAAAAATGGAAAATTACAAGAGTCAATCTAACTTCAATCCCTGAAAGAACCACCCAAATTTTATTTAGGAGATTCTCATGTGGTTTATCGACCTTTATTATCATATTCTACTATCATGAATTATATGATGTTAGGTTGAGCCGACGTATCAATCATTGAAAAATTTTTGGTACCACGTTATCACTATATGTATTAAGAAAAAGTAAAGGACCAAATTGAGCTCATTAAAAAAAAAATAAAAGACTAAATTGAGTTCTATTTTTGGTCGATTTCAATATTGAGTGTAGGAAAATTGGCTTAGATTGAAATTGTCTATGACAAAGTGGGTTAGCTCAAGTAGTAAGAGCACTTACTATTTGGGATCTCGATTTTAGGTTCTATGTTCAAGCTACATTGGAGATAGACGTGAAAATCTATTATTTCTGATGGGGTGAAGTGGAAATTAGATAGTAGTAAGTATTTTCTTTTAATTTATAATAAATAAAAGTCATTAATTAAGTTCTATTTTTTTTTTTAAAAAAAAGATTGAAGTCCGAAATATACATGTAAAAAATAATAATAATCATGACACCGAATTGGTCCAAATCAACTAAAACAAGTGATTAAAAAAAAATGAAAACTTACATCGACGAATTAAGAAGGCAATCAAAAACAAACCAATTCATTTTGGTTAGTTGCACTTATTTTGATGGTCATTCAACTTTTCATCTTTGAAATAAAAAATCAAAACTGTAAAACCGACCAATTTAGTTCCCACATTGTTCCTTGCATTGATAATAAAGTGATTCACTTCATTACTTCGGTTTGTTATATCTTCTTTGGAAGAAATTTATGTACCATTATTAGTGCTTTGTTTATTTTGTTTTACTTCACCTTCCGTAATTGTTGATTGTTATCATTAATTGTGCAAGCCACACACACTTCACAACCCTCGATTAAGATATGCTAATGCATACATATTAAAGAGTGAAAAGCCCCGCTATGCCCTTGAAGCCCTTGTCAACTACACCAAGCCGCCAACAAAGGGAGACAAACAACACGGACATAGGGATCAATGTAGACTCATAGTCAATAGCGACACACTTCTAGTCAATAGCGACACACTTCTCCTCTCCGAACTCCGCTTGACGTGCGCTACTAAGCTATGCTGCTCATCTCCATCTCCACCACACCACCACCACCACTACTACCACCACACCCCCACTTGGCCCTCTTCACTAAAACCAAAACTTTCACCAATTCCAAAGCCATGGCTCTCTTTCTCATTAGCCCAATTCACACCAACACTCAGCCATGACTCATCGCCATGAACTTCCACCCTCCACTCCGCCGATCTCTCTCCTTCTCCTTCGCCTCAAAGCCTCCTTGGTTTCACTACTTCCACTCCCACTCTCGCGATTCCGCCACCTCCAATGAAATTCTCACCATTCTGGAAACCGTTGACCCCATGGAGTACGCCCTCGATCGGGCGCTCCCTTATCTCAACCCTGGAATTGTCACATCGGTTGTCGAAGAAGAGCCGAACCGGCTATTGGGTTTTCGGTTCTTCATCTGGACAACCAAGTGGCGGAGCCTACGGTGCCCGGTGGCTCGGAATCTGGTCATGGATATGCTTGTCAAGGACAATGGCTGTGGCTTTGAATTGTATTGGAGAGCTCTTGAGCAGCTCAGGGATCGTGGTCTTCCCATTACTTCTTATGCTTTTACGGTGTTGATTAAAGGGTTTGAGAAACTGGGGATGGCGGAAAAGGCGGTTGAATCGTTTGGACGAATGAGAGATTTCAACTGTAAGCCTAATTTGATTATCTACAATACCATACTTCATATTGTGGTGCAAAAGCAGGTTTATTTATTAGCTTTAGCGGTCTATAATGAGATGTTGAAGTCGAACTATAGTCCTAGCGTAACTACTTACAACATTTTGATCGGTGGGTTGTTTAAATCTAGTAAGATTAAGGATGCGCTCAAGATGTTTGATGAAATGACTCAGAGAGGTTTGTCCCCTAATGAGATAACTCATACTATTATAATTTCCAGCCTGTGCCAGGCAAAGAGGTTGGATGAAGCGCATAGCCTTTTCAATAGGTTGAAAGTTGGTGGCCGTTATCCTGATTCTGTTGCTTACAACGCTTTGCTTAATGGATACTGTAAACTAGGTAGAATTGATGAAGCTTATGCATTTCTGCGGTCATCTGAGAAGGAGCGATATGTTATTGGACTCAATGGATATAGTTGTTTCATTGATGGCTTGTTTAGAGCCAAGAGGTATGATGAAGCACATGGCTGGTATAGAAAGATGATTGAGGCGGGTGTCAAGCCTGACATTGTCTTGTATACCATAATGGTTCGAGGGTTGGTAGAAGAAGGAAGAATTAACGATGCTCTAAACTTGTTGCATGACACGGGTGAGAGTGGTCTGGTTCCAGATGCCTACTGCTATAATGCTGTGATTAAAGGGTTCTGTGATGTGGGTCTTTTGAATGAGGCTCGATCTCTTCATCTCGAGATTTCAACTCAAGATTTCTTCCCAAACGCATGCACTTCCACTATTCTAATTTGTGCTATGTGCAGAAATGGGCTGGTTGGGGAGGCACAACAAATTTTCAATGAGATGGACAAGCTCGGATGTGCTCCTTCTGTTGTGACATTCAATGCTCTTATTCATGGACTTTGCAAGGCTGGTAAACTTGAGGAGGCCCACCTCTTATTTTACAAGATGGAGGTTGGGAGAAACCCTTCATTATTTCTTCGTCTATCGCAAGGAGGCAGTAGAGCTCTTGATACTGCAAGTCTTCAAATGATGGTGGAGCAATTGTGTGAATCGGGACTTATTCTTAAGGCATACAAACTTCTCAGGCAGCTTGCTGATAGTGGGGTTATGCCAGACATTGTGACTTACAACAGTCTAATCAATGGGTTTTGCAAGGCGGGAAATATAAATGGTGCTCTTAAACTTTTCAAGGACATGCAACTGAAAGGGCTTTCCCCAGATTCTGTTACATATGGGACACTTATAGACGGACTTCAAAGGGTTGACAGAGAAGAGGATGCCTTTGTGCTCTTTGATCAAATGGTGAAAAATGGTTGCACACCTAGCTCGGCTGTTTACAAATCACTTATGACTTGGTCATGCCGTAGAGGAAAAGTTTCATTAGCTTTTAGGCTGTGGTTGACATATCAAAGCAGCCTTCCTGGAAGGAACAAGGAATCGATGAACGTGATAGAGGAACAATTTAACAAAGGAGAACTTGAGAAGGCAATTAGAGCTCTACTTGAAATGGATTTCAGATTGAAGGATTTTGACTTAGGGCCATATACCATTTTGCTCATTGGGTTGTGTCAAGCAAGAAGACTAGATGAAGCTTTGGCGATATTTTCTGTTCTTGAGGAGTATAAGGTCAACGTCACTCCACCAAGTTGTGTGAAGTTGATTCTTGGTCTCTGTGAAAGTGGGAGTTTGGACTTGGCAATAAATGTTTTCCTTTATACTCTAGAGAAGGGTTTCATGATGCCAAAAGCTTGCAACCTTCTAATCAAGTGTCTTCTTAGATCCCAAAATAAAAGAGATTACGCCCTTGATCTTGTTAGTAGGATGAATTCCTTTGGGTATGATGTGGATGCCTATCTATACAAGACTACGAAGTTTCTTCTACAATGTCACTTGAACAAACGGTGACTTTTAGATGTTCTTCTCTGGATAAACATTCTTTTACCATCTGTCGGAGAAAATTTTGTAGGATTCCCTAGAATTTCTTGGATTTTTTTCTGCAGTTTTTGGCAGAGAGAGAGAAAAGAATAAACGTAGATTAGAGCTTTCCTGGTGAATCTTGATTCTCCTACTTATATCCTCCATCGATTTTTTATTTGATTGTTCATACCGATTAGTAAGGGAATTATTACACTTGTCCATTGTCGCAAACATGTTGGGACAAGTTGTTAAATAGGACGGGCTGCTGCATCCCTGACTTCCTCCATTCAGTTCCACTTTCCCTCGACGAAGTATTACTCCTCGGTGGTGGTAACTGTACGAATTGTTTTTTTTAACAGAAAACATGTAAAATAAAAGGGATACTAGTCCTTCGGATTTCGGAAGTGTATTCTAATGGATCATACATTTTTTTTTTCTTTTTTGGAAATTCATCTTGAGAAGATGCTTCTGCTCTAACCAATGTATCCAATTTTTTAAAGTATAATTTATAGCCTGATGCGGCTATACGGTTGTTTGATTCCTGTGGTTGTGAATAAAATGTTCTTGTTTTTTTATAAAGAAATCTCTACCTTCTGCTTAGGTTACTGTTATGAGCTTAATATCGAACATTCTGTGATGAGACACTCTGTACTCTAGAAACGACCATATACATGGAAAAGAGCTATGCCTGAATTATTCCTAAAGTTCTGGGTTTCTTGCAATGGTACAAGATTTCTCTCTTCTCATTTGCAAGAGTCAAGAACGATGGTGGTAGTAGTTCTAATGTAAATAGCTGCATTGTATATGAAGAGAGACATTGACTGGATTGATATAATCATCTTTGATTGTGCTTTATGTTTTG
>JXTC01000756.1:12662-24716 GCA_002914845.1 Trema orientale
TTAACGCTCTGAGAGCTTTGTCAGTAGCTCGAACAGCATAAAAAATTTTATGGTGTCATTTGTATGGTGTTTCTCTAATCTGTGAGGAAAAATCAGAGTTCATAACGAAACAAATAACGATGGTACATGCATCAAAAATAAATAAATAAAGGTGAAAAGGCATATGTACTGGATGAACCCAGAAATTATGAAACAATCTATACCTCTTGGACCTCCCCATAACAAAATATTTGACGAAGCTCATTATGTGATACCGATGCATCTACGTTGAATAGTGCAAGAGTTTCTTGTTTAATATCCTTTTCTAATGGGTTATCCTAGAAAGTTAGCAGAGGGAAAAAAAAAACATCCAAACCCAAGTTGAATTACTAGAAAATAATTGAAAAAAACAAAGGAAGAGAGGAGTATTGATGAAAAAAAGGAGAGAGAACAGAAAGAGTAGTTAAAAAGTGTTCATTGGAAATGGGTATTCAACAAAAATCAAAATCAAAAAGCTTTTGACTCATCATCTCATAAAGAAAGAAAATCGTAGCAGAGGGAGAGAGAAAACTGATTATCTTTGGGCTTTCTAATTATCTTATAAACAATATGGCCACACCAAGATACAAACACCAAGAATAAAATACCAAAACACTTTCAAAATTAACTATTTCCTAAGAAAATTAACCAAATTTACCCAAAAATACGAAAACCCCACATGCAACAACAACAAAAAAAATCAATTCCAGAATAGGAAAAAAAAGATATCGATAAAAATAGGGAGGGAGAGGAGCAGCACCTGATGAAGGAGAATGAGAGAGAGAGAGAGAGAGAGAGAGAGAGAGAGAGAGGGAGAGACCTGATTATCTTGAGGCTTTCTCTTGTAGTAGTCGAGAAGCCGAGACTCAAGAACAAAAATACAAATGTGAATGAAAGACCGGCCGATCTTTCAATGAGTCTCATCATTGTAATATGCAATGAGGGCAAAGTTTTTATGATGAACTCTCAGAATGATTTACAATAATATGCAATCACGGAGGAAAAAAAAAAGTCAGAACAAAATGTTGTCTATAGAACAAAACTTTTTTGTCTTCCTTTAAGAAGATGCCAATACTTTTTTCTTTAAAGAAATGAATAAAAAAGTTAAAGAGAGAGAGAGAGAGAGAGAGATATGTACTCTGATACAACTCTCTAGTAGCAAAAGCGCTCGCAACACAAATTCTTAGTTGCTTATAAGACCCTCAAGTACGACAATTCTGAAAGAAATTTAGGCAGTGCTCCTATTAAACCGCTATTGGATAAGTCCTTGTAATGAGCCACATAGATTTTAAAGTTCTAGTATTGAGAAGACTAAAATTCAACACTCAATTTTATTATTGGTTTTATTATTTTTGGTAACGACGTAGACATGCTGAATATCAAATAGACATGTTGAACATCAAGTACTTAAGAGTGTTTGTAACATAAAGAGCTTGGATATATACGAAGTTATCTCACCAGTAAAACCGCCAGAGAACAAATTCCTGATCAATTAATTAACTAGTTACGTTAAAAAAAAATGGAATCTTATGTTGAAAAGCAGAGCACATAAATAATTGAAAGCATGACAACGGCATATATGGATAAGCTTATAAAGACGTGATTCTTTGGGGATCAGAACCATTGTAGCCATGATTTAGAGCTTCCCACAAGTATTTTATGGAACCACAAGGGTCCACATCCCTTTCCTCTTCACTCCTTCAGTTGACTTTATTATCGTAATAGATTGCAGAAACAAATTCATATAATTAAATTAATCAAGTAGTTAAAACAATCATTTAGATTACTCGAGAAAATAAACAAAAAGACATACATCTTTAGAAGAATTACATACCATCGTCTCCGTTTATTTTTTACTGTGAAAAATCTATCATCGTGTATAACTTGATAGTGTCGAGGATCAGTAGCAGAGTTGAAATTTTGAGTTTGCCTGTGCTAAAATAATAATTGGTTACAAAATTACTTGTAGGTAAATAATTAACTAAAGAGAAAGAGAGAGAGAAACCAAATTATCTTGAGGTTCTCTCTTGTAGTAGTCTAGAAGTCGATAACAGATAGAACATCTTTTCATCTTCAAACAATTCCAGAGCTTCTATTGATAAGCAAGGTTAGAGTTTTGACTAAATACCAAATAGACAAAATATAGGCTCAAATAAGATCATGTGAAGCAAAACCCATATGCAATGTCAAACAAATCAAATAGAAGATTATTACAAAAGTACAGAATAACAACTAAGCAAGTCAAACGAAAAGAACCCAGTCAATATTGTTCTATCCTCAATTCCTTGCACACTACTATGACCCCAAAAACAAAACAATATAGGCATACCATGATACAGTCACCAAAAACAAAATACCAAAATACTTTCAAAATTAACTATTTCACAAGATGAAGAAATAGACTACTTATTCTCAATATATGTCTTCACATATACTGACTGGGAACCACAAATTTTCATGCTCCTTGGAAGGAAACAGAAAAACTGATAATAACAAGAAGAAATCTCGATAATTATACAAAGGGAAGGAACAAGTGAAACCGTGAAAGTTTGAAACAAGAGGACTAGAAAAATGCCTACCGTAACTCCCATCATTATTTTGAAGCTAATAACAGATGTAGCAAAGGTCACGAGACCACACAACCCTACAATAGAAGTCATATTCTTAAGAAAAGACTTCAAAATAACATTTCAGAACTCAAATTGTCAAAGAGTTTGCCCTCAAAGAAGAGACAATTGACCCCACAAATTTTCATAAACTACAAGTATAATCACAGAACTTCAACCAAATACACACATGGCTTTAAGCTAAAAAACTCGATGGATACCATAAGTTTAATAAAAATAAAAAATAAAACCTTTATATTCCAACTTAGTAACCAAATTATAATTTTGTAATCTGGAGTTAGGTTGCAAATAGATATAGTAACATTAGAAACCAATCGAGCTAAAGTGTCTACTAGAATATTGTTACGTGTCTGTCTACCTCCTTCACTAAGCTACCATACTAGAAACTACAATTCCACCTGCACGAAAAAAATATATTGGAAAACCAAAAACCAAACATATTAAGAAACACACTTAATGTGGAATCATTGCTAATTAGAAATTGCAGCTATTATCATACAATAACAACTAAATACCCCAAATTCAATACATAATAGAGGGTAAATAGTTCAAGTTTATAAAGATGATCTGAAGTTCCTGATATGGCGATTTAGAAATAGATGTTACCACCAAGTCTCCGCTATGAGAAAAACCACATAATTCTACAAATTATTATAAAACAAGCAGGCAAGACGTATATCTAACCTTTGAATCATTCAATTAGATTTGAAAGGGTCATAACTAGTCAATTAAAAAACTAGATACGAATTCTTTTCTACAATAATTATAACGCAAACAGAAATCTGGTGCTAGAGGAGCAATAAAGTAATTACAGAATGAAATAGAGAAATAATATTTCTGTTGCATACACCATAAAAACAAAGGTAAATGATTCTTAGTATCATTCACGAAGACTTCTAACTAAAATAGGAAAACTCCTACTCAAACCAAGTTACATCCATGCTTATTACAACTAAAAAATTTCTTCATAGGAAACTTCTAGCACACCAAGAACCTTCAGGAAACTATGGTCCTAGTCAGGCTTTGTGTAGAGAGTTTTTCTCGAATGAGTTGGGGGGTTTATGGAGCATATGCGGGCAGAACTGGTGCATAGGAGAGGATTTCAACATTATAAGGGAGGTTCGAGAGTATGAAAGCTTTTGACGGACTTATTAGGGATATGGGGTTGAAGGATCTTCCGTTGCATAATGCAACGTTTACTCAAACAAACCTGTCAGAGGTTCCTATTTGATGCCGTTTAGACAGATTCTTATTTAGCATCAGATGGAAAAGCTATTCCCACTAGTTAGATAGGAGGTCGAGGTCCGATCAACCTCAGATCACAGCCCGTTTGTATTGGACTCTAGCCCCCCATAGTGGGGTCCTTCTCCATTTAGATTTGAACACATGTGACTTGACCATAAAGACTTCGGCAAGGTTTTCGAAGTGTGGTGGAAAGGGCAGGCTGTGCACGGTTGGGAAGGTTACAAGTTCTTGACTCGTTTACACAGGATCAAAGGCTCGGTTAGAAGCTGGAACATGAGCGTTTTTGGAGACCTGAGGTTGAAAGATGCAGCTATTCTCAGAAGAATCAAGTACCTAGAAGAGATAGAAAGCTCGCCCATGTGAACTAGGAGTCTTAGCGAAGAAAGGAAATCTCTTAAGGAAGAGCTGAACAACATTTTATTCATTCAAGAAAGAGCTGCTCGGATGAAGTCAAAAATTCAATGGGCTAGGCTGGGAGACACAAACACTAGGCTGTTCTATAAGCTGTTTAGTGCTCGGAAGTCTTAAGAATTTATTGTCTAAGCTAGAGACGGAAAGCGGTGAGGTGGTTGACAAGGAAGAAGATATCGTTCGGGAAGTGGTGACTTTCTTTGAAAATTTGTTCATGTCACAACAAGGAGAGTTCTCGGATTTTGAAGGTGTGCATTGGAGTCCTATCAATAACACTCTGGCAGATTAGATTGAAAGACCTTTCGAGGAGGATGAGATCAAGAAAGCGGTGTTCGAGTGTGATGGTAATAAATCTCTGGGACCCGACAGTTTCACTATTGCAGTGTTTCAACATCAATGAGACATAGTGAAGGATGATTTGTTTGAGGTGCTTTAGGAATTTCACGAATCAAGTGTTATCAATCGTATTACAAACGAAACCTATATTTGCCTAATCTCTAAGAGAACCGATTCTTGTTCTCTAAAAGATTTCCGCCCCATCAGCTTAGTCACCAATTTGTATAAAATAATTGCGACATTATTATCTTTAAGGATACGGGAAATGCTAGGTGACACAATATCAGAAGCGCAAGATTGCAGGGCGATAGATTTTAGATGTTACACTTGTAGCCAACAAGGTAGTGGAAAACTGTAGATATAACCAGAAGAAAGGTTTAGTGTTCAAAATCGACTTTGAATAAGCTTATGATTACATGGAATTTCAATGATAGACCAAGGGGAAATTCAGAAGCTCTAGAGGACTCAGGCAAGGTGACCCACTATCACATTTCCTTTTTTACTCTAATTGTGGATGGCTTAAATATGCTTATGGAGATGGCAAATGGGGAAAATATTATCAAAGGCCTAAAGTTTGGAAGGGAGAATGTTTAAATCACTCACCTTCACTTCACTTATGATACTCTTTTCTTCTTGGCAGAAGAGGATAACTCCCTGCAAAATTTATGCACCCTTTCAAAGGTGTTTAGTCTTGTCTCGGGGCTGTGTATCAATTTGTCCAAGAGCCAATTACAGGGAATCAATTTAGAAGACGATGTCATCTCTGAGAAAGCTATTGGGATAGGTTGTGAGGTTGGCCACTGGCCTATGAAGTACCGTGTATTGCCTCTTTCGGGCAACCCACTCAAATCAATTTTTTGGGAACCTGTGAGGAGGAAAATAGCTAAGAGGCTGGATGGATGGAAGAGGACTTTTTCGTCTAGAGGGGGGATGCTAACTCTCATTAAATCGATTCTTTCTGCTATCCCAACCTACTGCCTCTCCTTTTTTCACACAGGAGTCGCTAAAGATATAGAGAAGGTTATGAGAGAGTTTCTTTGGAATGGAAGGGACGAAGATAGTTCAGATCATTTGGTGGCCTGAGAAGAGGTTTGTCGTTCTAAAATCAATGGAAGGCTTGTAATTTCGAATCTCACCATTAGGAACAAAGCCTTGATTTTCAAATAGCTTTGGAGATTCCCTCAGGAGTCTAGTTTGCTTTGGTACAAGGTCATCAAAAGCAAATACGATCTTCTTCCAAACAGATGGGATTCTAAAATAGCAGAAAGAACTATATTCCGCAACCCTTGGAAGTTTATTTCTCAGTACAATGATTTCCTCAATGTGGTGTGCATCAAGGTGGGCAATGGTAATAAGAATAGATTTTGGGAGGATGTTCGGAGAGGAGATGAGGCCTTCTGTAATCGGTTTCCAACCCTATACAGAGCGTGTTCACGTCCTAATCGTAAAACCTCAGATTTCTAGGTTCCTCAAGATGAATATTCTGGTAATAATACAAATTAGAACACTAATTTGCAGAGAGACATTAGTGACAGAGATCTGGGCTCCCTCATGGAACTTCTGGGGTGCTTATCAGGTGCGTCAATCAGCCCGACATTAGAAGATAGGAGGCAATGGTTACCTGATGAGAGCAAAGGGTTCTCCTCCAAGTCTTGCCTCATCAGTTTATCAGAGAAAGATGATCAACATGTTTTCGTGCCTCATAACTTGGTGTGGAAAGGTCCTACTCCAAGAAAAATCAAAGTCTTCAGGTGGCTCATAGCGCTGGGAAAACTCAATACCAATGACATGCTACAAAGGAGGAGACCTTGTACAGATTTATCGCCGGACTGGTGTATATGTAAAAAACATGGGAAAATATTAACCACCTATTCCTCCATTGCAACTTTGTGCTGAAATTATGGTGGAAACTACTGAAAATATTCAATTCTTGTGTTACGCCTGGCACTTTAAGACTTTTGTTTAATGAACAGGTGGGTTTGGGGGGGGAAGGAATGAGGAAAACAATTTCAAACGCTTATTTTATGGCTTTACTTTGGATGGTTTTGTACGAGAGGAATCAAAGAAGATAGAATGGGAAAGAGAATTAAATTTAGATAATATAGAAGATTACCATACAATATAATCTAGCAGCAATAAATGATAACTCATCATATTAGATTTAAATTAACAAAAATCATAACTCACCAAACAATATTTTTAGATTCAGTAAGTACATCTATAATTGAAATTTTTAATAAAAAAATTAAAGATAACATCACCGACTATCCCTTAAATTAAAAAAAAAAGAAAGAAAAGAAATTGAAAGATATACACACTATGCGTAATACACAAACAAATACACATAGTAACTTATAAGAATAATTAATTATTACAACCAAATTAAATCAGACCAATATAGTCTGCATGTAGAGAGAGTAAGAGAGAGAATTAAATATAATTAATAAGCAAATGTTAGACACCTAGAAAATCGCTCTATGAAATAATTAGCAATAATAAATGATTCCACATTTCGTGTTAAATCTCAATTAACAGCAAAAAATCATAGCCCACCTAATAATGTTATAAGATTTAATAAACACATACGTAACCGAAGGTTTTAAATAAAGAAAAACTGATTAAAGAGATATAATTTAATATCCTATCATCGAAAAGAGAGAGTAAAAGATAGACATAATATATACAACACACAAATAAATATACACACTAATTTATAAGAGTAATTACTTTTTATAGCTAAATTATATCAAATTAAGATTTTCTACGTGGAGAGAGAAATGGGGGAGAAGAGAGAGAGAGAAAGAAGGAAAAATATAAAGAAAATTAATTAAATTAGAAAGAAAATATTGAACACCTAGAAAATCACCATACGAAATAATTAGTAGTAATAAATTATTACACATTTCATGTTAATTTAAAATAAACAACAAACATAACTAACTAAATAATATTTTAAGATTTAATAAACACCATAAAACTTAATACGCATGTATTATGTTAGAAAAATTAAATTTATAAATCTCGTACATAACAAAAGGTTTAAATCCAAAATAACAGATTGAAGACAACGTAATTGACTATCCTATTATCAAAAAATTAGAAAGTAAAAGTTAAACACAATATGGACAACACATAAAGAAGTAAACATACTAATTTATAAGAAATAAATTAATTATTAAGGCCAAATTATGTCAAATCAAGATTCTCTGCATTTAGGGGGAGAGAAAGAGAGAGAGAGAGAGACACTGGAGAAGAAAGAAAAAAGGAAAGATAAAATGAGAAAGAGGACTAAATTTAACTAATAAGAAAATTTAGACATAGAAAATTACCATATAATATAATTTAGCAGCAATAAATGATAACATATTTCATGTTAAATATAAATAAACATCAAAAGTCATAACTAACCAAACAATGTCTTTAGATCCGATAGACACATATATAACTAAAGTTTTTAGTCAAAAAATAACTGATTAAAGATAACATAATTGACTACTCCATCATTAAAAAATAAGAAAGTAAATATAGACACAATATGCACAATACACAAATAAACATAATAATTTATAAGAGTAATTAGTTATTATGGCCAAATTATATCAGATCTAGATTTTTTATATAGAGAGAAAGAGAGAGAGACCACTCGTATGTTTAGCCTTTACAGAATAAGAATGAGAGGAGAGAGACTACTCGTATGTTCAGCCTTTATAGAATAAGAATAAGGTTGGAGACTCTACTAAAAGAAAATGGTACAAACAGCACCCAAACCTCAATAAATGGCAAGGCAATATTTAAACAAAGATGCAAAACATACTCTATCATTACTTTTATTAACACAATGAAATTTCCTCAAATATAAGAATAAATTGAACTCATTAAGTTGCCTTAATAACTTGGATTATGTACATATCTCTCATATAAAATTCTTGTATATTAAATAGATAGTTAAATAGTAATCAAAAGCACATTTACCTAGTTCATCAATCATAAATAGGACATTTTCCCAGTTCGTCAATTATAAATAGGAAAAGAAGAACTTTGTGTTACCAATCATAAGATATTTATCTACTTCATCAATCAAAAATACGACATTTTCCCAGTTCATCAATCATAAATAGGAAAAAAAGATCTTTGTGTTACCAATCATAAGATATAGATCTCGAATATCCAATATGCAAAAGTCAATTCACATCCTCAAGTCATTCAATTGTCCACAAGTAACATGATAAATAAAATACAAAAGGACCCTAACAAATTTTTTGAGACTAATCTCCAAGAATTGAGTTTTCACACTCACGAGCAAAATATTTCAGCACTTTTATACGGGTAGCTACCTCTTCTTTCGTTTAAAGTCCAACAATATTCAGTATAGACAGGAAAAAAAAAAGAGGATAAATTAGACCTATCAAAACAAAATATAGAAAAATATTATAATAAAAAGCTTTGAAAGCAAGAGAATTTTTTCCAGAAAATATGTGTAAGTTCACAAGCAAGCATGTGGACAAAGAAATTATATATGACGTGAGACAAATTAAGTGGAAAAAATGGGTAACATATGATATGTATATATATATGTATGCACATATATATGTGTATGCAACAGACAAGGTGAACTATTCAACATAAAAATTATTAGCTTAAATATTTTTTTAAAAGTAGCACCTGGGTAAGGTTATGTTGTCTCCTTCGGCTCACACTTCTCAGGATCACAGAATATAGCATTCAAGTCTCTATATCTTTGAACAATCTCCTAAGCTGCAACATAAGGTGCTACATGAGTTTCAACTCAATAACTAGGTCAGAGTTTTATCTTATGAAAAATTTATATTAATACCAAGAAATTAACTACAAATAAGACCAAGGTATGTACAACATTCTTATTTTTAAAGTGATATATATATATATGTAATCAACTTTTTCAAAAATATGTAAAGAAAATTCATTTTTCTTGAAAGAAAAATAAGAAAACTCATCATTGTACTTACGAAAGTGGATGAAAAATAAATGAAAATCTCAACAGCTCGTCTTAGAAGAAAGGACTCACTTTTGTTGGGTTAGATGAGATCTATCCTTGTGTGCCATATAAAATGAGGACATATATGGCATGTAACTAACCTTAAAAAGACATGTCATGCTTTAAGAACAAACAAAACATCAAGAATTATCAACCATGTGCCTTGCCTATCTAGACTATGCACTTTCATGGTATCGGCCTTGTTAGCCATGCTGCATCAGATTATGGCACATTCAATAGTTTTTCGTTTTGACCCCCCAAAAAAAAAAAGACAGAGAATTTTACTAAGGAAAAAAAGCAGAATACAAATGAAAGAAATCTGACTTAGCAAATAATATCGCGTTGTCTAAAAGTATACTATATTTTGACACAGTATTGCATTTCTACCAAACACGACCATATTGTATTTAATTACAGATTAGCAATTAATATTAACATATAAATAAGTTGTCTATATATTTGACTTTCTATGTAACTTGATCCATACGAATAGTTTTTACAAGTCAAAATACACTCAAGATGTCATCTTGCAAAACGAAGAACTAAGCTTGGAGTTAGAGACTAATTACATCATAGACATAAAACGATTTGCTGCACAATAGACATAAAGGTCTGGAAAAAAAAAAATAGTAACATATGATTAATCAACAAAAATAGGCCTTGAACCCAAGATTAAGCTTCTAGAATACATACTTGTGCTGCACATCCTCAATGCCTTGGAACATGGTCCATTCTTTTTGTCGTTGAACCAATCAACTTCAACCAAATCCACTAAATGTTTTCTAGCAAGACTAGTCAAATATATTTTCTAATGGAGTAACCTTGTAAGAATAAGATAAAAAGATTGTGATACACAAAAGACTCAACAAAATCCATTAAATGAGATCAGGACAAGAGACAAAGGAACCTCTAATTTGTCGTAACAAAAATGCTCACTATGAACTAGGAAGTGGTTCTCATCAGAAGTTTTCCAATAATCAAGAGCATTGTTACAATCATCACGACGTGGATTACCCAAAAAACATGATAATCAATTTGCACTACTAGTTCTTCTATAGGTTTATAGGATGAAAATTTGTGATTAGATATTTGACTCAATTTTAAGTAAAAATGCAATATAGAAAGAAACTTGAACAACAAGAGTCTACCTATTTGCTTGACATCATTCTCCTATCCATTTTGGTATGCCTAGAAAACAAATCTTAAGATGATTAACCAATTAAAATAGTATATATATTTAGCTTTTGTCAGAAGCACGAATCAAACCTTTTGCTCTACCTCAGCAATTTGAAATTCCTCATCCTCGTCAGAGTATTCATCTGTCATCACTGAATTTCGGTTTGCATAATTTAATTGGTCAAAATGGACAAAAGACCCATGCAGCATATTCTGTGAAGAAACAGACGCAGATGCAATATTAACCATAATAGGGATTCTAGGAGGAGCATTCCTTTCATCCGAATGGGCAAACCTTTCATCAGAGAAGTAACAACATTCTAAGAAAGCAAGCATCCATTTAGATAAAATTTCTACTAGGAAAATAAGTTCTCCCTCTAGCAAGCATCCATTTAAATAAAATTTCTACTAGGAAAATAAGTTCCCTTAGATGGAAAATCTAAAAGCATTCCTTCCTTCGGGGAAAAAAAAAGTATCATTTTAATTTGTCAAACAGATCTAGTAACATTGGAAACTAATCGAGCTAAAGTGTCTACTAGAATATTTTACATGTCCATCTGCCTCCTCTACTAAGCTACCATACTAGAAACTACAGTTCCACATGCACACAATGAAAAACATATATTAGAAAACCAAAAACCAAATATATTAAGAAACACCCTTAATGTGGAATCATTGCTAATTAGGAATTGCAGCTATTACCATACAATAACAACTAAATACCACAAATTCAATACATAACAGAAAGTAAGTAGTTCAAGCTTATAAAGGTGATCTGAAGTACCTGATATGGCGATTTAGAAATAGATGTTACCACCAAGTCTCCGCTATATAGTTCTGCAAATTATTGTAAAACAAGCAGGCAAGACGTACATATAACTTTTGAATCCTTCAAGTAGATATAAAAAAGGGCATAACTAGTCAATTCAAAGACTAGGTACGAATTCCTTTTTTCAATAATTATAATGCAAATAGAAATCTAGTGCTAGAGGAGCAATAAAGTAATCACAGAATAAAATAGAGAAATAATGTTTCTATTACATACACCATACAAACAAAGATAAATGATTCTTAGTATTATTCATGAAGACTTCTAACTATAATAGGAAAACTCCTACTAAAACCAAGTTATATCCATGCTCATTACAACACAAAAATTTCTTCATAGGAAGCTTCTAGCACACCAACAACCTTCACTGCTCTACTACAGCTCCTTGCCTGCATATA
>JXTC01000756.1:54201-68885 GCA_002914845.1 Trema orientale
GAATGGAAAAAGAGGCCCATATTACTGCATCAACTTGACAAGTCAACAATATTACTTCTTTCTCTTATCTTGGATAATGTCATTACACTAATGTGAGTTTTTTTTTTCCCCTAATGGCATAATTAAAGGTGCTTTATATTGAAAACTAATAATATGGATTATCTTATGATTTATGTTCTCGATATGCCCAGTGAAGTAAATGTATTCTTGTATATGTTGTTCTGCCTTTTTTTTTTAGGTCCAACCTTTTCTGGGAAAATTATACATGAATCAAGAGTTCCCAAGTGAAAAAAATTGAACGGTATATTTATGATAGAAGTCATTTATTTAAAGTAAGTCATTTTATTTTTCCTTTCAAACTACAACCATATGCTTCTTCTGTTGCTCTCCTCAGAGCTTTTAGATTTAAGTTTGGAATAAAAATGTGATCTTCCTTGATAAATGAAACACTTGAACTTAAAAGAAATCGCCTAGAATTGCATTTAATTTGTTTAGTCTAAACTTTATGACTATGTAAGGTCTTGAGTATTAGTAGAAGAAGGCGTTCCTTTGAAGATAGGCAAAAATTTGCCTTATTTGTTAGACTTGCAAATTGAATAAAACACATTCAAAGAACAATTGTCAGAAACAGAGCATAAAGTAATACCATCTACCAATGAGTCATCCTCTTGACACTCAAAAAGACTACTCTTCTTTTTTTCCTGTGGATAGTAAAATCTAGAAATAAAGTCTACAAGATGGACTGAAACATGGATGATATATACAATATTCTCATGTAGCAAGACTAAAACAGGGATGCTACTTTTTAGTGATATTATGCTTTCCTTAAGTACAAAGCAAAATATACTTAAAAAAATAGAATATTAAGTGCGTGAAGCTTTCATACTTACTTGAGAACTATAACAATATGCTTGTTCACGAAATTTTATACTGCAAGTGTACGGTATCAAGTTTTATAGTAAAGTAGTAAATTATGTTATCGTACCCACAGGGATTGGTATTGAAATTCTACTAAGTACCATAATTGAATATTACTAATTTTATCTAGACAATTCGAATTAATTATGGAAGTATAGTGATCAAAGGAAATTTAAAATACAAAACTAAATGTCACAACACAATTGTAAATTTGAAGAAAAATAACAATAAGAATGAATTTTAGAGGTTTGACTTCACCTAACAATCTACTATGTCTTTCAATTAACAACACCACTTGATTAATTTTCCTAGTTTATATGCAGGAACTCAAAATTATTTCTACTCCCTCTCTCGAGTGCCGAGCGAAAACTATCCTTAAATTCTAATTTCAATATCTCTATTCAAAATTGAGAAAACAAGAGTTCATTAAGCTTTATAGTTCTTAATAACAAGCTTCAAAGGATTCATAGGTTTTCTCAAACTCTACAATATCCTAGGTTATGTTATTCTAGTCATGTCTCTAAAAATTCCCTCTCTCAAGTACCGGATTCTAGAAATCAAAATATCCCAATGGTTGCTAATCAATTGAGAAACATAAAATGTAAAATAACACAAATAAACCAATGAAAAATCACCACAAAATTAATATTGAAAATCAAGACAGAGTTTTAAATATAGGTTACATCATTCCTCTACATAAAATGCTTAGTTCATAATGGAAAAGAATAAAAACAAGCTAATAAGAACAACATTATGAAAGGAATAGATGAGAAAGAAAATCTCTTTTGATTTGGTGAGATTCTCTTCACATCCTCCTCTTTATTCTTCTTATCTCTTGAAAACAGCTGAGCAAGCTCGGAAAATACGTCCCAAGATATCTCTCTCAGATCCCAAAAGATCTCTTTTATATCCCCTTGGCGGCTAGGTCAAATCTGGCCAAAAAGTGCAAGAACACATGCCAGCGCCGTGGCGCTGAAGAACTTATCGTACAACATCACACGAGAGCACCTCGGTACTAGGTACATAGCACCACAGTGCTTGGACAAAAATAGGGTAGCATTGCGGCGGTACTTGCACAGCGCCGCGGGGCTATGGGTTCTAGAAAAAATTCTAGAACCTTAGGCACTACGGCACTGTCTCCACAGTGCCGCAGTGCTTGAGCTTCTGCCTAAAATGCCTCAGTTTGTTCTTTACTAACTTAGTGAGCTTGTCCAATGCTTCTATAATTATTCAAAACCTTAGAAAAAAAAATAAAGTCAAATTAATGATTCTTGTCGAATTATTATTATTTAATTTGACAAACTTTTTTGGCGATTGATTAGTCCTTAAAATAGATACGAATCTCTGAAGTCTCCAGCAGACCAAAAATTCATGCCTCATTTACACAACGACTTAGACTTTTGTCAAATAAATAAGCACAAAACAACTCAATAATAGCAAAGCTAGAGTTCAAAGGTTGGAGTTCAAAAATTCATGCCTCAGTTTATTTTGTTGAATTATGTTAGTGACTGGTGAATATAGATTCGACTGTCAAGTTGGGTTTTGAATTTGTCTTGACATATTAGAAATGAAATAACAATTGGGGTTTGTAATCAAATTGTTCTAAAATGATCAGACCTTTGAACTTCAGGGACATTCTTGTAATTGATCATACCTTATTTTTTTTCCCCTTGTATCTATGGTGTGAAGAAGGAGAAAATGGCGCAATATATTGTTTGAGATGGAATATGAAATAGAGTCGTAGTACATTGAGTTACGTAAGCGAAAAGGATGGCTCAACCTTGCTGGCCAGGTACTATATATATATATATATATATCTTCGCATTCTCAGTATCGAATTTTTTCTTCTATGTTTTCATCTTCGTCTTGCTGCTCAAGCTTGCAAAACCTGATGCTAGTGGCCATCTCTTGCTAATATCTTCGCACAAGCTGCAACTCCACTGGACCGTAGTCGATGCCACTGCCATTATCGAAGGAAGAGAGAAGCTTTTCCATTGTGCACAAAGTTCGTTTTTGTACAGAATTCATGGCCTTCCTCCTTTTTTTCGCCAAAAACGTAGAACCTTCCCCTGATAAGAGGTACTTGATTCTTATAGTTTTCAGTTCAAGAGGACTTGGGATTTTAATTTTAATTTCTTCTCTCACAAAATCGGCGGATTCATACCCTTATCATCTAAAATCTAAACAATCCCAAATTTGACCCATGCATATTTTTTTTTTCCTTAGTTCATTGGATTGTTTCTCTTTTCGTGTTTGAAAGTATTGTGGTGTTTGAATCTATCAATTAGACATTGGTTGTTTTTGAAAATTAACAATAAGATATGTGCATACATTTTATTTTTTGTGTTGGGCGCAATGGGAAAGATGAAATAGCACCTTTTCGGACAAGATCAATTGTACCAGGAAAAATGTCACTGTGAGATGCAATACAAGAAAGGAATCTAACTTCATATTTGGCATGGTTTTGTATCAATGTCCTGGAGAGAAAAATAAAGATACAAATATATGTATTTATAATGGAATTTTTGGAAGTTGCAGGAGTTTTTGGAGGTTTCTTGATGATATTATGTTTTTATTTATTTTGCTTAATTTTATTTTTCCATTATTCATTTTTCTTTTGATACTTAATCCAGTTTAGACTTATCATGAATGATTTCAAAAAAAAAATTTGATAGAATGATTTTTGGGTATTTATTTCTTGCATTTTATTTAATGATACAATGGTGAAGAACAAAAAATGCATTTTGTCAGTTTGTTTTTGGGTTATAAACAAGTCAATTATATTTTCAAAGTGCAAAACAAATATTATTTAATAATTTTTAACTTTCAAAACTTAACTCAATTAATGTTACCAAATGGATTTCCAAAATATTACTTTCAATCATTGATTCCAAAACTACAGATTTGAGGCCAGTGTTTTGAAAACTCAAATAACGGAACACCAACCAAACAAGCCTATATTTCCTTATTAATTGCTTTTAGTTCTCCTCATCTTTTTCTCTCTTACTATTTCTCCTAGTTTTCCTCTCTATCTCTCTCTCTCTCTCTCTCTCTCTCTCTCTCTCTATCTCTCTCCAAATATTAAATTAACTTATAAGAAAATGTTAAAAATGCAGAAAATCTCGATATTATGTGATTAGAATGTAATAATTAATTACTTTCTTATGAATTAATATGCTTATTTGTTTTGCATATTTGTTCATATAGTCTTTATCTTTTACTTTTTTTTATTTTTATGATTATATAATTAATTATGTTGTCTTTAATAACTTATTTTTGGATCAAAAACTTCAGTTACCTATGTGCTTCTTAGGTTTAATTTTTCATGATGTACTTCTTGCATAGTAACTTTTCTGTCGTTTACTGAATCTTTAAATACTATTTAGTTGGTAATACTCTTTATTGTTAATTTTAATTTAATATGAAATGAGTTATTATATATTATTGTTAAATTATATCATATGGTGATTTTCTAGAGTTCTAATATTTCCTTATTAATTAAATTCAATTCTCTCTACCCCTTTTTCTTCCTCGTTCTCTCTCCCGTATTGTCTCTCTCTCTATGTGTATGTGTGTGTGTGTGTGTCTATCCTCCCAAAGAATTAAATTAATTTATATGAAAATGATAGATATGCAAAAAATCTTGATCTGATGTAACTTGGTCGTAATAATTAATTATTTTTTTACAAATTAGTATGCTTATTTGTTTGTGTTTTATAGTCTTTTATCTTTTACTTTCTCATTTTTTTAATGATTATACAGTCAATTATTTTGTCTTAAATAAGTTTCTTTTTGTATTAAAAACTACTGTTATATTTGTGCCTGCTATGTATAATTATTTTTTATATGTTCCTTACGTATTAAGTTTTCTGGTGTTTACTAAGTCTTAAAATATTGTTTAGCTAATTATAGTATTTGTTGTTAATTTTAATTTAATATGAAATGAGTAATCATTTATTATTGCTAAATTATATTATATGGTGATTTTCTAGATGTTTAATATTTCCTTATTAATTATTTATAATTCATTATGTCTCTCTTTTCCTTTTTATCTACCTTATTCTCTCTCTCTCTCTCTAAAAGTATGAAAATAATTTTTAAGAAAAGATTAGATATTAATGTGCATTTTATGTACATATCTCTTATGAATTCCATCCTTATTTAGTTGATACTATTTTGTGTTTTTAATATGAGAAAAGGAGAAAAAACAAGTTAGGGTGTATTTGGAGCAAAAAGGGAGTCATACGAGCAAAGGAGGGCTCAATCTGCTAAGAGGGGTACGCAGCCGTGCCTCTAAAAAGGCGCAGCTATGCCACCCCCTTGTCTTGAAGGGCACCACTATGTCGCTCCCACTCTATTAAAACTCATTTTTAAGGCATTTTAAGGGCCAAGATCACTCTAAATTGAGGATCCAATGGTGGAAACTTGTCCATCCTTAAGTGTGCCTCAATTTGACCTAGAAGGAAAGCTTAAAAAGGGGTGGAGGCACCCTTACCAAAGTAGATTTTGGAGGAGAGTAAAATTTACCAAATAGAGAGACTTGGAACTTGGCTTTCTAGAAGACTTCCCTGGAAGATTTCTTGGAGAATTAAGTTTGGAGATTTCTTCATCGTAGTTTTTCTTCTTCCTTCTCTTTATTTTCTTTTCTTGACGTTGTAATTGTGATAATCTTGAATATGCTTTCAATTACAAACTTCTCTACGGTGTTGCTTTTGGATACAATTATGTATGACTAAATTCTTATCAAATAATGGATTTCATTAATAAAAGAGGAAAATAAAGTAAATAGATTACATTAGAGGTGCAAATGTAACCCTAGGAATTTGAGTTTAGCTCATAACCATATTAAACAATCCACAAAATTGAATATAAAGTGTTACACTAAATGCATATACGTAAAATAACCGCAAGTGCACGGGTTATAAATAAGTAATAAAGTGATAAGTATAGAGTTGTCGATCCCATGAAGAACTAGGTGTCAAATTATCGTTATGTACCAGAATTATCTTGACCTAACTTTATCTAAGCAACTAAACTAAATGAATATATAACTTAAATAAATACAAAGATAAATGTAAATACAAAACAAAATATGGAAACTTCTAATCACAAATGTGCTAGGGGATTGAATGCACCTAACTATTAACTATGTCTTTTGATCACCAATTACATTCTAATCAGTTATTCCTAGTTTATAAGCTAAAATCCCAAATGTATTTCCACTCTATCTCTCGAGTGCCGAGTAAAATCATTCCTAAGTTCCGATTCCAATATCTCTATTCCAAATCTAGAAGTTAAGAATTCATTATGTTCAATAGTTCTTTGGTTATAGTTTTAAAGGAATTATAGGTTCTCTCAAATTCTACAAAATCCTAGGGTCTACTATCCTATGGTCGTCTCTAAAACTCCCCCTCTCGAGTGCCAAATTCTAGAAACTAATTCATCCAATGAATAGCCAATTAATTGAGAAGCATTAAGAATGAAATAGTATAAATAAATTCAAGAATAACATCAAAGAACATATTGAAAATCAAGATATAGAATCAAAGTATAAGCTACATTATTCCCCTAGCATATAACTACTAGTTCAACATAGGAGAATCCAACATTAATCTCAACAAGAATTTCATATATTCAAACTTATTCAAAAATCAAGTATAATACAAAATTTAAATGAGACTAGGGTGAGAAAGAGGATGAGAAAATCTCTTTTGTGGAGGTAGAACTTCAAGCTTCAATTCTTCAAGCAACTCTCTCAAGATTCCTCTCTAAATTTTAGCTCCAAAGTACTCCTCTCTCCTCTCTCTCTAGGATTTTTGAGCTCTCCTTATTGTATTTTCTTTCCAACTCTTCACATTTAAAATGGAGGCTTAATGGTGTATTTAAAGGGCTCCAAGATGACGTGGGTTGGATGGAATATCAACCATTCGATTGGATGGCATCAAGAGCTAAGATTGGCCCTAAAAACTCTCTAAAATGCGGTTCAAAACACGAGGTAGTGCCATGGCGCTCCCTATCAAGCACTATGGCACTTACAGCTCTGGAAAACTTTCTTCCAAAGAGCGTCATGGCACTCTCTGGCTAGTGCTGCAGCTCTCCCGATTTTGGAAAATTAGCATGGCATCGTTTTTCCTAGGAGCGTTGTTTTGCTGTTTTAGCTCCGTTTTGTCTAATTTTTGTTGCATTGCATTGAAATCAGACTCAACTTCAACCCAAAAGTTTTTGAAATACCCATGCTTAGTACCAGTTCATCTTGACTCTCATTTATTCACAAGAACTACAAAAATAAAGCAAAAATATATCAAACCAACAAAAATGCTTGAGAACTTACAATTATTTGAGTTGAATAATACTTGATTTGTGAGTGAATTAATCACTCATTACAAAGGTTCAACATCAACTAATTGTAGAAAATTAAGAGTAAAGAGAAGAAAAATGGAATAAAACACTTTTGGTATTCAATCTTCAATTTTGACTCTTAAATCCTCTTGATTCTTGATGTTTTTCCTTTGGAAATTAGTCTTCAATAGAGTTAAAGCTGCTAGCGTTTCATTCTTTTGAGTTGGGTGTGAAATATGCTATTTATAGGAATTGAAAAAGTAACTTCAGATTGCATGCCACATGTAAAAACGCATGAAAAACCCAGGTATTGGCTCTGCGGCATCGTTTTCTGGCACCGCGGTGCCAAAATGAGCATATGGTGGTCTCAGGCTGGCACTGCAGCACTAGCCATATGCAGAATTTGGCAATGCAGTGCCAACTCTCTAGTTGGCTACCTCTTTCGAGGTATTTTGGCACTGCAGCTCGTGTCCTACTGCGCTGTAGCGCCATCTTTTACCCTTTTGTCTTATTTTAGCTCCTTCAATCCACTTGGCATAATAGCTCCTCAACTAAAATCAACACAAAAAAATCATAAACATTATAAAGCCAAAATCAAGCTTAAAGAGACCGGAAAGATAAGTGTGAAACACCCTTATCAAATCCCCCCAAATGTAATCAATTGCTTGTTCTCAAGAAAAATAAAAGGGAAACGAAAGAATGGGGCAAAGATCGTGAAAGATAAGAAAGACTCCTAAATCTAATTCTAGATTACCCNAACCCAAAACCAACAAATAACAAGTAATGATTTAAATTAAGGTAAACATTGTCTCAAAAATCATTTAGGAATTATAACTACTTAGTAATAATCTAACACCAAATCTTTGCGGATCAACTCTTCTCGCCACTATACTAGCTAGTTTTGACTTTTATTAGGACATGCTAGGTTAGTTAATGGGACGAGAACATTATAGATAGTAAAATTTGATTTTAAGCATTTAAATCAACGATTAAACATTCGATTATCAGTTACCTAGATCAATCTATCTTACTTTAAGCTTCTATTGGGTAATTCTAGAACATTTACTTAGGTTATTTGATAGGAAGAAGTTGTCTATGGCATTTGTCTAGATAGCATACAATATAAGAAAAGAATGGAATAATTGTGCGTTTGTGGACTATCTGTGATTGATAGCTTTTGTGAATAATTGAATATACATGAATGTTTAGTGATAGCGAATGATTCCTTAACCATTTTATTTATTTTATTACTTTTATTAGTTTTCAATTTTATTTCTCAATCTCCGTTACCTAGGATTAATGGCAAATTCATTAGACTAATTTCTCATGGGATCGATCCCTTACTTGTCACTATACTAGGTAACTAGTAGGATTCTCCTAAGCTTTGCTTGATAGAGTTATGAAGGTAATTAATTTTGCTTTTTAACGATACACCAAATTTTGGCGTCACGCCAGGGAATTATTTCCTAGCTTATTTCTGCTTTTAATTTTTCTTTTTATTTTTAGTTTCCTTTATTTTGTTTTCGCTTTTTAAATTGAGATTCCTAACGATGTACAATCAGCATATACCTTTTACATATGTCCAACAAGGCACGGCACCCACACAGGAGGCTTGGTAGAGTTACAACTCTATTCAAAATCATCTATCTACGAAGGTGAACAAGGAGGGGATGATGAACATACTTGAACAAAAACTTGAAACTCCATTTTCGATGTTCACCAATTGAAGATCTAACGACAAAAGATGACATGCAAGCACTACCACATATTTGGCCATTGTGCTAACATGTGTCCGAGCGATGAGATACGAAGATGTCAATGCTTAGGGTGGAGTTTGAAGTTAACAACCAACACGACCCCAGCAACTCATATCACTGAGCTCGAGGAGACCTTTGGAGGACATGCTTAAGGAGTTGGTGGCCAATACCATTCAATTCTAAGAAGAAACGAGGGTGCTACTTATAAAGACCCATATGTTGTGCAGTATAATGCAATGTATCGGAGGCATTTGCTATTTTTAGCAGAGTTATATTAGGCTAAGGATAAGAACCAAGTGCTCATAGGAGGCAACCCGATGAAGGTGGAAGATAAGGAAAATGAACCAAATAGATTTACACTTTCTAAACTCCTTATCTTTTCTTTTCAATTTATTTTCTTTTACTTTGTTTTGCTTTAGTTTAATTATTTATTATTTTGTTTTCTCTCTTGTTTATTCCTTGCATTCATTAGAGTCTAGTACTATATTAAGGATAATATAGCGTTTAAGTATGGGAGGAAGGCTTAGGTTGTTAGGTTTTTCATTTTTCATTTGTTGTTGTTCTTTTGTATTTCTAGGGCCTAATTTTTTGTTTTTAGTTGCGCCTTGAGTATTAGGATACCTACTAGTTTTTTGTTATGAGAATTGCACTTTTTGTTATGGTTTTGATGGATCATGAGTATTACTTAGTATTCTAGGATTATTTTTGGGTTAATATGCTTTGATGATGGCTATGCTCGTACTTTTATGCAGACTAGCCTTATTAGTTGGTACAAAAAATGAACATACAAGATTTAGTTGGTCTTGTANGATTAGAAGTTAGTACTCTTCTAGAGATTTGATTGAAGCAAACGACCGAATATGTATGACCCAAAATATGATTAAGGCACTTAAGTTTGAACCTCGTAGCCATATAAGCCGGTTTTCTTGATTGATGTCTAAGGACATCCCCCTAGCTAGCGAAATTGGGCCTTTATGTATACATTTTTATTTGGTTATCTATATTTATTTTCACTTAGTTTAAACATTTTTATCCTTACCTTAGTTCTATGTGTTGAGTAGTATAAGCGACATTAGGAGGAGCTTCAAAGAAAAAAAAAATGAGTTGGGTTCAAAAGATAAGTGTGGGGGAGTAGTTAAACTCGTGAAAGAGAAGTAAAGGAAGAAAGACAAAGAAGAGAGTTACTCTTGTTTCAATGTTTAGGAAGGATGATAGAAAAAAACTAAGAGAGAGAGATAAAAAAAATGAAAAAAAGAGAAAAGAGATGTGAACAAAATATACAATAAAATATAATCCATCTCTTGAAAGAAGAAAAAGTAAAAAGAAAAGAAAAAAAGAAAAGGTCATCTCTTATGATTAATATAAAATTTCTATCATCTCTTACTTTGAGCAATTTCTCTAAGGATGTTTACAAGGGTTATTTATAATGAAGGTAATATATGGCCTCTTTCTTATGTGTTTCATGGAAGTTGGGGATTTGTACATGTTGAAGATTTTTAGTTGTCTCTTTTCTATAAAACTTTTGAGTCTTTTGAATATCTTATTCTTCTTTTCCTTAAACCAATATCCACTGGCCCCGTTATAACCTTTTGAAAGACCTTATGATTTCAAGAATTACCTTTACATATAGTAGAGATAGTACCGAAGGTAGAGCATATGATTAATAGTTCTTTGATTCGAACTGGGATGTTATTATTTGTGAAATTTGTGAAACTACTTTTCGATGTATTAAATGTTCGATTAACTGTTAATATAGGCTAGACACATGTACACATGAGTATAATTATTGACTTAAGAATGACTAAGGATTTGATATGGTGCTTGTGTGAAATTAGGACTATACATATATTTCATTATTCTCTAAAGAAAAACTAAAAGGTTAGGTTTGGGTAATTTAGAATTAGGTTAATTAGGCAGAGTCTCTTTATATTTGTTAGTCTTAATTTAGCTTTATTCGAGGACGAGTAAAGTTTAAGTGTAGGAATGTTTGATAGGTGTTAATTTTACATCTATATGATGGTAATTTCATATACTTCTTTGTTAGTTTTTATATTGTTTTAAGACTAATTGTGTTATTTATGTGTTTTTAGGTGTTTTGGAGGTAAAATGCAAGAATGAGCTAGAACGGGCCATAAACAAGCTAAAACGAGCAAAGTTGGATGGGCTAGGATGATTTTAGAGAAAAAATAAAATTCAAGATAGTTGACACTCCAAAACTGGCCTTTGTGCACTGTAGCACTAGATATGTGATTTTTCCACCAACTTACCCTATTTTGATGGCCTAAGTTTCCTATTCCGTGTGGGACTTAACCTAGACATCTCCTACACTCAATTGCCTATTACTACGATGTTTTACAGTAGATTGAAAGAGTCTTAGACACCTAGGAGCTACAGAAACACTCTAAAACCTAGAGAGAAAGAGAGAGAAGGAGAGGAGGAGAGCCTGCAAAGTTGCTGTAGCCATCTTTGATATTCTTCTTTTTACTTTTAGTTTTTCTTTGTTTTCTAAACACTGGCATAATTATTCTGCTCTATATTCTTATATACATGCTAGACTAGGCTCTAGATTAAGTTAAGGATGATCTTAAAACCTTAAGACGTGATTGATTTTCCAGATTTTATATAATTAGTTGTCTAATTAAACTTGATTATATTCGTCTGTCCATATTGATTCTACGAATGATATCTTGATTAATTTAGGTGTGCAACCAGATAATCATGATTGAATTCTATTACTAGGGTTTTAATTGGGCGTTTGTCATAATTGAATCCGTTAGTAGTAAAACTATAAGTGGTATGTTCGTTTGAGGTGTTAATTATAGCGAGGAACATAACCTAGGTTAGGAATCCATGTTTACATGATTGTTATCTAAATCAACTATCTTACATTTATAAAGCTTCCATTGGATAATTCTAGAGCATTTACTTAGTTTATTGATAGGAAGAAATTATCTATGGTATTTTTCTAGATAGCATATAATATAAGAAAAGAATAGGATAGTTGCACATCTGTAGATTGTCTATGATTGATAGCTTTAGTGAATAATTGAATATGGAATTATGAGATTAATTAGCATGAATATTTAGTAGTAGTGAATGATTCCTAACCAATTTATTGATATTATTGTTTTTAGTAGTTTTCAGTTTTATTTCTCAATCCTTTTTACCTTAGAATTAGTAATAAATTAGTTAGACCAATTCCTCGTGGGATCGACCCTTACTTGTTACTATATTAGGTAATTATTAGAATTCTCCTAGGCTTTGCTAGATAGAGATAGGAAGGAAATTAATTTGATTGTTTAATAATACACGTATGCACAATTTACAATTGCAAGTATATGATATTATTGCAACAAGTAATATAATGGAAATAAGTATTGTCGTACACACGAGGATTGTAATTAGATTCCTACTGAGTCTGTAAATTAACTTACCCTAACTTTATTTAGACAGATAGATTAAACTATAAAAAGTAAATAAACAAAGACCAAATAATTCTAAAGCAAATAAAACCAACACCAATTGTAAAGCTAAAAGAGATAATAATGTCAAACTAATCTAGATGCTTGATTTCACCTAGCTTTCAACTATGTCTTTTAATTATCAACTTAAATCTAATTAATTTTCCTAGTTTATAGGCTAAGAACCTAAAGTTGCTTCTACTTCCTCTCTCAAGTGCCAAGTAGAGACTATTCCTAAATTCCAATTTTAGTATCTTTATCCAAAATTAAGAACATAGGAATTTATTAAGTTTATATACTTTATGAAAAAGCTTCAAAGAATCTATAGGTTCTCTCAAACTCTACAAATCTTAAGTTGTGTTATCATAAGGTCTAATTTAGAATTTTCTCTCTGAAGTGCCAAATTTCAAAACAAGTAATTAATGGCTAATTAATTGAGAAGTAATAAGAATCAGATAACACAAATAAACAATGGAAAAACCTCATAAAAATTATATTGAAATAAAAGACATAGTATCAAGTAAGGTTACATCAATTCCCTAGATAAAATTCTTAGTTCATGATTGAAGAAAGCAAAAACAAACTAAAAATCATTGACATCATAGAAGAAAGAAAGGAAAAACTCTATTGATTTGATGAAATTCACCACAAGTTGCTTCTTCTTCTTCCCTCCTTTTCTCTCTCTTAAGTCTGCACTTTTAAGCCACCAAAAAGTCTCTCGGAATCCAGAAAATGCCCCCATTTTATGTACTTTGGTGGCTGCGTCCAAAATGGGAAAGAAACCATTAAGAAAATGATGAGTTGTCCGCAGAGCAGAGCCTCGACATGCAGCACTACTTTGAAGAATCTTCAGCTAAGTAAGCTGTAGCACTGCGAGCTACATACAGCGTTACTTCGAAATATGCACTATAATATTAGTCAGAGCGCTATGACGCTCTTGATATAGCACTGCGGCACTCTAGCTTCTGACACTCTACTCTTTTTCTTCTCCTTTTAGTATCGTGGCACTTCAACAAGGTGCCTAGGCACCAGAGGTTCTGTCGCAAATCCTCAAATAAGTTGTTTTACACTTCCTTGAATAACTCTCCACATTATATTGCTCAGTTCTTTTCTTCTTATACTCGGGCAACTCCAAGTCTCTAAATTTCCAACATAACCTAAAATTACAAAATAAAACAACATAAACTAACGAAAAATCTCAAGAACAAACCAAACATCAAGCTAGAATAGAACCTATTAAGTGAATAAATCCTCCTATCATATAACACGTAAGATTCACTAATAGCATAAATATATAATTTTTAATTGCAACAACCTTATAATTTATTTGTTTGAAACATCAAGTGGTGTCTTGTAGCTTTATTTCTTTATTAGGTAAAACTAAATCACAAAAAGAGTTTGAAGCTATCTAGATTGTATAACTCAATTTGAAGCCTATACTTAAGCTTTTTTATTTTGAAGATTAGACTTTGATCAAGTTTAATTGTCTTTTGCTCCTTCCTGGTGCTTATAGTAAATATATTATTTCCAGCATTTAACTGTCTTCTATTTTTTATTTTTTTTATTTGATTAATAGAAATTGTTGTATGAAGTTCTCAAGCTATACGATGTGCATAAATCAAATAGAAGCCAAGCCAACATATAAGATTCTTCCTCAGATTAGACTTTCCAAAAATTTGATCAGTATCATTGTGCTATCACTGAAATCGATTAAACCATTAATGACTTCATTTGTTTGACTTTTTCATGTGGCCTCATTAAATTGATCTTACTTCTTAGCCATGATCTACCTCTTATACACACGAAACTTGAAAGCTAATAATATTTTTGAACCAACATTAATTATTTGTCAAATTATGGCATAAATTTATGTGAGAAGAATTTTCTTCTAACTACGTCTATAACATATATGACATGTTCCAATTAGTTGCGTGCTATAAATTTGGTATAGACTTGTGCAAGCACTGACTACTAGCTATTTAAATATAAAAGTGTACTATTTTCATGACTCAAAAATTGAGAGCTAAAGTGACTTTCAGAAACTACCCCCTTGGATTTAAAAGTGAATGATTTAGAAATTGAACTAGATGTAGTAGAATATTTTAGTAACATGCAGTTTGAAAACTTGATCAGTTTATCCTTCATGCACTCAGTCAAGCTTATCAAAGAGATAAAAACCTTATGATTATATGCAATTCAATTACAACCA
>JXTC01000757.1:17640-20140 GCA_002914845.1 Trema orientale
GTCAATTTTGGTCATTCTCTTTGGAGAGAGTTCAAAACAAGGAGTTTGTTGCAAGAAACTTACCTAATATCTCAAGGTACCAAATAAAGTGTATTTGTTGGCCTAGAACTCATTTCGTTGTATCAAGCACCTAGTTTTCCCAATTGGATATTTTCGGTCAATTTTGGTCATTCTCTCTGGAGAGAGTTTAAAAGGAGTTTGTTGCACGAAACTTACCTAATGTCTCAAGGTACCAAATAAGGAGTATTTGTTGGTCTAGAGCTCATTCTGTTCTATCTAGCACCTAGTTTTCCCAATTGGTAATTTTCGATCAATTTTGGTCATTCTCTTTGGAGGGAGTTCAAAACAAAGAGTTTGTCGCTTGAAACTTACCTAATATCACAAGGTACCAAATAAAGAGTATTTGTTGGCCTAGAACTCATTTCGTTGTATCTAGCACCTAATTTTCCCAATTGGCAATTTTCGGTCAATGTTAGTCGTTCTCCCTGGAGAGAGTTTAAAAGAAGGAGTTTGTTTCTTGAAACTTAACTAATTTCTCAAGGTACCAAATAAAGAGTATTTGTTGGCCTAGAACTCATTTCGTTATTTGTAATATCTAGTTTTCCCAAATGGTAATTTTCGGTCAATTTTGGTCATTCTCTTTGGAGAGAGTTCAAAACAAGGAGTTTATTGCTTGAAACTTACCTAATATCTCAAGGTACCAAATGAAGAGTATTCGTTGGTCTAGAACTCATTTCGTTGAATCTTACACCTAGTTTTCCCAATTGGTAATTTTCGGACAATTTTGCTCATTTTCTTTAGAAAGAGTTCAAAACAAGGGGTTTGTTGCTCGAAACTTATATAATATCTCAAGGTACCAAATAAAGAGTATTTGTTGGTCTAGAACTCATTTTCTTGAACCTTGCACCTAGTTTTCCCAATTGGCAATTTTTGGTCAACTGTGGTCATTCTCTCTGGAGAGAGTTCAAAACAAGGAGTTTGTTGCTCGAAACTTACCTAATATCTCGGGATACCAAATAAAGAGTATTTGTAGGTCTAGAACTCATTTTGTTGAATCTTGCACCTAGTTTTTCCAATTGTCAATTTTCAGTCAATTTTGATCATTCTCTTTAGAGAGAGTTCAAAACAGGGAGTTTGATGCTTGAAACTTACCAAATATCTCAAGGTACCAAATAAAGAGTATTTGTTAGCCTAGAACTCATTTCGTTGTATCTATCACCTAATTTTCCCAATTGGCAATTTTCGGTCAATTTTGGCCATTCTCCTTGGAGAGAGTTCAAAACAAGGAGTTATTTGTTTGAAACTTACCTAATATCTCAAGGTACCAAATGAAGAGTATTTGTTGGTCTAGAACTCATTTCGTTGAATCTTGCACCTGGTTTTTCCAATTGATAATTCTCGGTCAATTTTGCTCATTCTCTTTTGAGAGAGTTCAAAATAAGGAGTTTGTCGCTCGAAACTTATATAATATCTCTAGGTACAAAATAAAGAGTATTTGTTGGTCTAGAACTCATTTCGTTGAATCTTGCGCCTAGTTTTCCCAATCGGCAATTTTCGGTCAATTGTGGTCATTCTCTTTGGAGACTGTTCAAAACAAGGAGTTTGTTGCTTGAAACTTACCTTATATCTCAAGGTACCAAATCAAGAGTATTTGTTGGTCTAGAACTCAGTTCGTTGAATCTTGCACCACTTTTGCCAACTGGCGATTTTCGGTCAATTTTGGTCATTCTCTTTGGAGAGAGTTCAAAGCAAGGAGTTTGTTGCATGAAACTTACCTAATATCTCAAGGTATCAAATAAAGTGTATTTGCTGGCCCAGAACTCATTTTGTTGTATCTAGAACCTAGTTTTCCCAATTGGATATTTTCGGTCAATTTTGGTCATTCTCTTTGGAGAGTGTTTAAAAGGAGTTTGTTGCTCGAAACTTACCTAATGTCTTAATGTACCAAATAAGGAGTATTTGTTGGTCTAAAGCTCATTCTGTTCTATCTAGCACCTAGTTTTCCCAATTGGCAATTTTCGGTCAATTTTGGTCATTCTCTTTGGAGAGAGTTCAAAACAGGGAGTTTGTTGCTTGAAACTTACCTAATGTCTCAAGGTACCAAATGAAGAGTATTTGTTGGTTTAGAACTCATTCTGTTGTATCTAGCACCTAGTTTTTCCTATTGACAATTTTCGGTCAATTTTGGTCATTCTCTTTGGAGAGAGATGAAAACAAGGAGTTTGTTGCTTGAAACATACCTAATATATCAAGGTACCGAATAAGCAGTATTTATTGGTCTGGAATTCATTTCGTTGTATCTAGCACCCAGTTTTTCCAATTGGCAACTTTCGGTCAATTTTGGTCATTCTCTTTGGAGAGAGTTCAAAACGAGAAGTTTGTTGCTCGAAACTTACCTAATGTCGCAAGGTACCAAATAAAGAGTATTTGTTGGTCTAGAACTCATTTTTTTGACTCTAGCACCTAGTTTCCTAATTGGCAATTTTCGGTCAATTTTGGT
>JXTC01000757.1:27640-33892 GCA_002914845.1 Trema orientale
TATCTCAAGGTACAAAATAAAGAGTATTTGTTGGTCTAGAACTCATTTCGTTAAATCTTGCACCTACTTTTCCCAATTGACAATTTTCGGTCAATTCTGGTCATTCTCTTTGGAGAGAGTTCAAAACAAGGAGTTTGTTGCTTGAAACTTACCTTACATCTTAAGGTACCAAATAAAGAGTATTTGTTGGTCTAAGACTCATTTCGTTGAATCTTGCACCTAGTTTTCCCAACCGGCAATTTTCGGTCAATTTTGGTCATTCTCTTTGGAGAGCGTTCAAAAAAAGGGGTTTGTTACGTGAAACTTACCTAATATCTCAAGGTACCAAATAAAGTGTATTTGTTGGCCTAGAACTCATTTCATTGTATCTAGCACCTAGTTTTCCCAACTAGATATTTTCGGTCAATTTTGGTCGTTCTCTTTGGAGAGAGTTTAAAAGAAGGAGTTTGTTGCTCGAAACTTACCAAACGTCTCAAGTTACCAAGTAAGGAGTATTTTTTGGTCTAGAGCTCATTCCGTTCTATCTAGCACCTAGTTTTCCCAATTGGCAATTTTCGGTCAAGTTTGGTCATTCTCACTACAGAGAGTTCAAAACAAGGAGTTTGTTGCTCGAAACTTACCAAATATCTCAAGAATAAGGAGTATTTATTGGTCTAGAACTTATTCTGTTGTATCTAGCACCTAATTTTCCCAATTGGCCAGTTTTGGTCAATTTTGGTCATTCTCTTTGGAAAGAGTTCAAAACACGGAGTTCGTTGCTCAAAACTTATCTGATAACTCAAGGTACCAAATAAAGAGTATTTGTTGGTCTCGAACTCATTTCGTTGTATCTAGCACCTAGCTTTCCCAATTGGCAATTTTCGGTCATTTTTGGTCATTCTCTTTGGAGAGAGTTCAAAATAAGGAGTTTGTTGCTCGAAACTTACCTAATATCTTAAGGTACCAAATAAAGAGTATTTGTTGGCCTAGAACTCATTCTGTTGTATCTAGCACCTAGTTTTCTCAATTGGCAATTTTCGGCCTATTTTCGTCATTCTTTTTGGAGAGAGTTCAAAAGAAGGAGTTTACAGCTCGAAACTTACCTAATATCTCAAGGTACTAAACAAATAGTATTTGTTAGTCCAGAACTCATTCTGTTCTATCTAGCACCTTGTTTTCCCATTTGGTAATTTTCGGTCAATTTTGGCCATTCTCCTTAGAAAGAGTTCGAAACAAGGAGTTTGTTGCTCGAAACTTATATAATATCTCAAGGTAGGAAATAAAGAGTATTTGTTAGTCTAGAAGTCATTTCGTCGAATCTAGCACCTGATCTTTCCAATTGGCAATTTTTGGTCAATTGTGGTCATTCTCCTTGGAGAGAGTTTAAAACAACGAGTTTATTGCTCGACACATACCTAATATCTCAAGTTACCAACTAAGGAGTGGTTTTTGGTCTATAACTCATTTTGCCGAATCTTGCACCTAGTATTCCAAATTGGCAATTTTCGGGCAATGTTGGTCGTTCTCTTTGGAGAGAGTTCAAAACAAGGTGTTTGTTGCTCGAAACTTACCTAATTTCTCAAGGTACCAAATAAAGAGTATTTGTTGGCCTAGAACTCATTTCGTTGTATCTAACATCTACTTTTCCCAATTGGCAATTTTCGGTCAATTTTAGTCATTCTCTTCGGAGAGAGTTCAAAACATGGAGTTTGTTGCTCGAGACATACCAAATATATCAAGGTACCGAATAAACAGTATCTGTTGGTCGCGAACTCATTCTGTTCTATCTAGCACATAGTTCCCTAATTTGGTAATTTTCGGTCAATTTTGGTCCTTCTCTTTAGAGAGAGTTTAAAACAAGGACTTTGTTGCTCGGAACTTACCTAATATCACAAGGTACCAAATAAAGAGTATTTGTTGGTCTAGAACTTATTCTGTTGTATCTAGCACCTAGCCTTCCCAATTGGCAATTTTTGGTCATTTTTGGTCATTCTCTTTGGAGAGAGTTCAAAACAAGGAGTTTGTTGCTCGAAACTAACCTAATATCTCAAGGTACCAAATAAAGAGTATTTGTTGGTCTCGAACTCATTTCGTTGTATCTTGCACCAAGTTTTCCCTATTCGCAATTTTCGGTCAATTTTGGTCATTCTCCTTGGAGAGACTTTAAAAGAAGGAGTTTGTTGCTTGAAACTTACCTAATATCCCAAGATACCAAATAAAGAGTATTTGTTGGCCTAGAACTCATTCTGTTGTATCTAGCACCTAGTTTTCCCAATTGGCAATTTTCAGTTAATTTTCGTCATTCTCTTTGGAGAGAGTTCAAAACAAGGAGTTTATAGCTCGAAACTTACCTAATATCTCAAGGTACTAAATAAAGAGTATTTGTTGGTCTAGAACTCATTATGTTCTATCTAGCACCTAGTTTTCCCATTTAGTAATTTTCGGTCAATTTTGGTCATTCTCTTTGGAGGGAGTTCAAAACAAGGAGTATGTTGCTTGAAACTTACCTAATTTCTCAAGGTACCAAATGAAGAGTATTTGTTGGTCTAGAACTCATTTCGTTGAATCTTGCACCTAGTTTTCTCAATTAGTAATTTTCGGTCGATTTTGCTCATTCTGGTTAGAGAGAGTTCAAAATAAGGAGTTTGTTGCTCGAAACTTATATAATGTCTCAAGGCACAAAATAAAGAGTATTTGTTGGTTTAGAACTCATTTTGGTCAATCTTGCACCCAGTTTTCCCATTTGGCAATTTTCGGTCAATTGTGGTCATTCTCTTTGGAGAGAGTTCAAAACAAGGAGTTTGTTGCTTGAAACTTATCTTATATCTCAATGTACCAAATAAAGAGTAATTGTTGGTCTAAAACTCATTTCGTTGAATCTTGCACCAAGTTTTCCCAATTGGTAATTTTCGGTCAATTTTGGTCATTCTCTTTGGAGAGAGTTCAAAACATGGAATTTGTTGCATGAAACTTACCTAGTATCACAAGGTACCAAATAAACTGTATTTGTTGGCCTAGAACTCATTTCGTTGTATCTAGCACCTAGTTTTCCCAATTGGATACTTTCGGTCAATTTTCGTCATTCTCTTTGGAGAGAGTTTAAAAGAAGGAGTTTCTTGCTCGAAACTTACCTAATGTCTCTAGGTACCAAACAAGGAATATTTGTTGGTCTAGAACTCATTCTATTCTATCTAGCACCTAGTTTTCCAAACTGGCAATTTTCGGTCAATTTTGGTCATTCTCTTTGGAGAGAGTTCAAAACAAGGAGTTTGTTGCTCGAAACTTACCTAATTTCTCAAGGTACCAAATAAAGAGTATTTGTTGGTCTAGAACTTATTCTGTTGTATCTAGCACCTAGTTTTTCCAATTGGCCATTTTCGGTCAATTTTGGTCATTCTCTTTGCAAAGAGTTCAAAACAAGGAGTTTGTTGCACGAAACTTACCTGATATCTCAAGGTACCAAATAAAGAGTATTTGTTGGTCTCGAACTCATTTCATTGTATCTAGCACCTAGCTTTCCCAATTGGCAATTTTCGGTCATTTTTCGCCATTCTCTTTGGAGAGAGTTCAAAACAAGGAGTTTGTTGCTCGAAACTTACCTAATATCTCAAGGTACCAAATAAAGAGTATTTGTTGGCCTAGAACTCCTTCTGTTGTATCTAGCACCTAGTTTTCTCATTTGGCAATTTTCGGTCTATTTTCGTCATTCTCTTTGGAGACAGTTCAATAGAAGGAGTTTACAGCTTGAAACTTACCTAATATCTCAAGGTACTAAACAAATAGTATTTGTTGGTCTAGAACTCATTCTGTTCTATCTAGCACGTAGTTTTCCCATTTGTTAATTTTCGGTCAATTTTGGTCATTCTCCTTAGAGAGAGTTCGAAACAAGGAGTTTGTTGCTCGAAACTTATATAATATCTCAAGGTACCAAGTAAAGAGTATTTGTTGGTCTAGAAGTCATTTCATTATATCTAGCACCTAGTTTTTTCAATTGGCAATTTTCGGTCAATTGTTGTCATTCTCTTTGGAGGGAGTTCAAAACAACGAGTTTGTTGCTCGAAACGTACCTAATATCTCAAGGTACCAAATACGGAGTACTTTTTGATCTACAACTCATTTCGTTGAATCTTGCACTTAGTTTTACAAATTGGCAATTTTCGGGCAATTTTGGTCGTTCTATTTGGAGAGAGTTCAAAACAAGGTGTTTGTTGCTCGAAAGTTACCTAATTTCTCAAGGTACCAAATAAAGAGTATTTGTTGGCCTAGAACTCATTTCGTTGTATCTAGCACCTACTTTTCCCAATTCGCAATTTTCAGTCAATTTTATTCATTCTCTTCGGAGAGAGTTCAAAACAAGGAGTTTGTTGCTCGAGACATACCTAATATATCAAGGTACCAAATAAAGAGTATCTGTTGGTCATGAACTCATTCTGTTCTATCTAGCACCTAGTTTCCTGATTTGGTAATTTTTGGTCTATTTTGGTCGTTCTCTTTGGAGAGAGTTTAAAACAAGGAGTTTGTTGCTCGGAACTTACCTAATATCACAAGGTACCAAATAAAGAGTATTTGTTGGTCTAGAACTTATTCTGTTGTCTCTATCACCTAGCTTTCCTAATTGGCAATTTTCGGTCATTTTTGGTCATTCTCTTTGGAGAGAGTTCAAAACAGGGAGTTTGTTGCTCGAAACTAACCTAATATCCCAAGGTACCAAATAAAGAGTATTTGTTGGTCTCGAACTCATTTCGTTGTATCTTGCACTAAGTTTTCCCTATTCGCTATTTTCGGTCAATTTTGGTCATTCTCCTTGGAGAGAGTTTAAAAGAAGGAGTTGGTTGCTTGAAACTTACTTAATATCTCAAGATACCAAATAAAGAGTAGTTGTTGGCCTAGAACTCATTCTGTTGTATCTAGCACCTAGTTTTCCTGATTGGCAATTTTCGGTCATTTTTCGTCATTCTCTTTGGAGAGAGTTCAAAACAAGGAGTTTATAGCTCGGAACTTACCTAATTTCTTAAGGTACTAAATAAAGTGTATTTGTTGGTCTAGAACTCATTATATTCTGTCTAGCACCTAGTTTTCCCATTTAGTAATTTTCGGTCAATTTTGGTCATTCTCTTTGGAGGGAGTTCAAAACAAGGAGTTTGTTGCTTGAAACTTACCTAATTTCTCAAGGTACCGAATGAAGAGTATTTGTTGGTCTAGAACTCATTTCGTTGAATCTTGCACCTAGTTTTCCAAATTGGTAATTTTTGGTCTATTTTGCTCATTCTCTTTAGAGAGAGTTCAAAATAAGGAGTATGTTACTCAAAACTTATATAATATCTCGAGGTACAAAATAAAGAGTATTTGTTGGCTTAGAACTCATTTCGGTCAATTTTGCACCTAGTTTTCCCAATTGGCAATTTTCGGTCAATTGTGGTCATTCTCTTTGGAGAGAGTTCAAAACAAGGAGTTTGTTGCTTGGAACTTACCTTATATCTCAAGGTACCAAATAAAGAGTAATTGTTGGTCTAAAACTCATTTCGTTGAATCTTGCACCAAGTTTTCCCAATTGGCAATTTTCGGTCAATTTTGGTCATTCTCTGTGGAGAGAGTTCAAAACATGGAGTTTGTTGCATGAAACTTACCTAATATCACAAGGTACCAAATAAAGTGTAATTGTTGCCCTAGAACTCATTTCGTTGTATCTAGCACGTAGTTTTCCCAATTGGATATTTTCGGTCAATTTTGGTCATTCTCTTTGGAGAGAGCTTAAAAGAAGGAGTTTGTTGCTCGAAACATACCTAATGTCTCTAGGTACCAAATAAGAAATATTTGTCGGTCTAGAGCTCATTCTGTTCTATCTAGCACCTAGTTTTTCCAACTGGCAATTTTCGGTCAATTTTGGTCATTCTCTTTGGAGAGAGTTCCAAACAAAGAGTTTGTTGCTCGAAACTTACCTAATTTCTCAGGGTCCCAACGGATGCGTTTTCTCTGCTAGGGTTTCACGAGGGGTTTCTCCAACGGATCTCTCTTTCAATTTTCACTCATGTCTTCGAAATTAGATCGTTACACAACTTCCTATTTGCTCTCTGGTTATGCCTTTAACGATTTTAAATTGAAATCTCATGAGAAATCAGTTTTTTTAGATGAGTCCGATGAGGATGCACTAAGCCCTAATGCGTCGGCTAGGGTTGATGGGCAGAATCAATCGGCTGTTGGTGGGCAACAACAATCGGAGGTGGATGGTGCTCATGGGATGGCAATGAAAGGTGCTCATGGGTTGGTTGATGA
>JXTC01000757.1:38307-53389 GCA_002914845.1 Trema orientale
AAACTTATATAATATCTCAAGGTACCAAGTAAAGAGTATTTCTTGGTCTAAGTCATTTCGTTGTATCTGGCACCTAGTTTTTTCAATTGTCAATTTTCGGTCAATTGTGGTCATTCTCTTCGAAGAGAGTACAGAACAACGAGTTTGTTGCTCTTAACATACCTAATATCTCAAGGTACCAAATAAGGAGTAGTTTTTGGTCTACAACTCATTTCGTTGAATCTTGCACCTAGTTTTACAAATCTGCAATTTTCGGGCAATTTTGGTCGTTCTCTTTGGGGAGAGTTCAAAACAAGGTGTTTGTTGCTCAAAAGTTACCTAATTTCTCAAGGTACCAAATAAAGAGTATTTGTTGGCCTAGAACTCATTTCGTTGTATCTAGCACCTACTTTTCCCAATTGGCAATTTTCGTTCAATTTTAGTCATTCTCTTTGGAGAGAGTTCAAAACAAGGAGTTTGTTGCTCGAGACATACCTAATATATCAAGGTACCAAATAAAGAGTATCTGTTGGTCGAGAACTCATTCTGTTCAATCTAGCACCTAGTTTCCCAATTTGGTAATTTTCGGTCAGTTTTGGTCATTCTCTTTAGAGAGAGTTCAAAACAAGGAGTTTGCTGCTCGGAACTTACCTAGTATCACAAGGTACCAAATAAAGAGTATTTGTTGGTCTAGAACTGATTCTGTTGTATCTAGCACCTAGCTTTCCCAATTGGTAATTTTTGGTCATTCTCTTTGGAGAGAGTTCAAAACAAGGAGTTTGTTACTCGAAACTTACCTAATATCTCAAGGTACCAAATAAAGAGTATTTGTTAGTCTCAAACTCATTTCGTTGTATCTTTCACCTAGTTTTCCCTATTCGAAATTTTCGGTCAATTGTGGTCATTCTCTTTGGAGGGAGTTCAAAATAAGGAGTTTGTTACTCAAAACTTACCAAATGTCTCAAGGAACCAAATAAAGAGTATTTATTCGTCTAAAACTCATTCTGTTGTATCTAGCACCTAGATTTCCCGATTGGCAATTTTCGGTCTATTTTCGTCATTCTCTTTGGAGAGAGTTCAAAACAAGGAGTTTATAGCTCGAAACTTACCTAATGTCACAAGGTACTAAATAAAGAGTGTTTGTTGGTCTAGAACTCATTCTGTTCTATCAAGCACCTAGTTTTCCCATTTGGTAATTTTCGGTCAATTTTGGTCATTCTCTTTTGAAAGAGTTCAAAATAAGGAGTTTGTTGTTCGAAACTTATATAATATCTCAAGGTACCAAATATAGAGTATTTGTTGTTCTGGAACTCGTTTTGTTGTATCTAGCACCTAGTTTTCCCAATTAGCAATTTTTGGTTAATTTTGATCATTCTCTTTGGAGAGAGTTCTAAACAAGGAGTTTGTTGATCGAAACTTACCTAATATCTCATGGTACCAAATAAAGAGTATTTGTTGGTCTAGAACTCATTCTGTTGTATCTAGCACCTAGTTTTTCTAATTGGCAATTTTCGGTCAATTTTGGTCATTCTCTTTGGAGAGAGATGAAAACAAGGAATTTGTTGATCGAAACATACCTAATATATCGAGGTACCGAATAAAGAGTATTTATTCGTCTAGAACTCATTTCGTTGTATCTAGCACCTAGTTTTTCCAACTGACAATTTTCGGTCAATTTTGGTCATTCTCTTTGGAGAGAGTTCAAAACAAGGAGTTTGTTGCTCGAAACTTACCTAATATCTCAAGGTACCAAATAAAGAGTATTTATTAGTCTAGAACTCATTCTGTTGTATCTAGCTCCTAGTTTTTCCAATTGGCAATTTTCGATCAATTTTGGTCCTTCTCTTTAGAGAGAGTTCAAAACAAGGAGTTTGTTCCTCAAAACTTACCTAATATCTCAAGGTACCTGACACGAACCTCGCCAACTTGTGGCGAAACCCGAAACAAGGATGATGCCTAGGACCGTTCTACAATCAGATTCGGATGGGATACCTCAACCCAACACCTATAAAGAGATGTGAACCTTGGTATAAGGGAAGACGCCATAGTTAAGGATGGAAAATTCGATTGATAAGTCAAGGGATGAACGCCACAGAGAAATCTGATAAGTTCGAATAAGTTCTCAAAGAACCAAAGAGAAATTGCTCTCAATTTTAATGAATTGTAATCTTATCTTATTAATGAATGAAAAGTGTACATTATATAGGCCAAGGGCCACGAAATTTAAGCCGTAAAAATGCCCTAAAATACCTAAGGTAACTTACCTAAACTAGAAAAGGAAAGTTAGAAAATTACCTCCTAATAACTATCCTAAATTCAGCCTCAGTTAAAAGGGAGTCAATCTGATTTTAATCCCTTAATTTTTAGCCTATTACACACCCATAAAGGATAGGAAACAAGCAAATAATTCGTTTTGGGAAACTATCTAAAATAAGCAAAATAGGAAAGTAAGCTATTACTTGGCGTCCAAGTCTTGACAAATCTGATTTCTATGCGCCTATTAACTTTCTTGCACGTGAATTAAGCTTGTTATGGGCTTAGAAATCCGTTCATCTCCATCAATGGGCCTCCACGTGCTTGCTTGAGCTCACATTCCTTGAATCAGCCTACTTAATATATTTTTGAATCTCTTGGCACGTGCTCTTTTAACTGGACCAATGGGAACTTGAATAGGATCCGTATTTCACGCTCTCGTGCTTGCCATGTTCTCATCATTCCCCTTCTCTAGAAAAGGATTTGTCCTCAAGTCAAGTTCATCACCTGCAACAAAAGGACTTAAATCAGAAACATTAAAAGTAGCCCTGTCATTATACTCTCTAGGAAAGTCAAGCTTATAGGCTTTGTCGTTGATCCGTTCCAAGATTTGGAAAGGTCCATCTCCTTTAGGTAGCAGCTTGGATTTCTTTTTAGTCGGAAACCACTCCTTTCGCATGTGCAACCAAACCCAATCACTAGGTTCAAAGACCACCTGTTGTCGGCCTTTATTTGCTTGTTTGGCCTATTGCTCAGTTCGTCGTTCGATGTTGAGCTTTGCTTTCTCATGAATCTACTTGACAAGGTCAGCTTTTCTTTTTTCATCTAAATTCACATGCTCAGATAAAGGCAATGGTGATAAATCCAAAGGAATTAAAGGATTAAAACTATAAATAATTTCAAATCGTGAAAATTTAGTAGCAGAATGAATGGAACAATTATAAGCAAACTCAACATGTGGTAAATACTCCTCCAAAGTTTTGATATTCTTTTTAATAATAGCCCTCAACAAAGTAGACAAAGTCCTATTCACTACTTCAGTCTAACCATCGGTTTGAGGATGACAAGTAGTTGAAAACAACAACTTCGTTCCTAACTTAGCCCATAAAGTTTTCCAGAAGTAACTCAAGAACTTAGCATCTCTATCAGAAACAATTGTTCTAGGCATGCCATGCAATCTTACAATCTCTCTAAATAACAAATCAGCAACATGGGAAGCATCATCAGTTTTGTGACATGGAATAAAATGTGCCATCTTGGAAAATCTATCCACCACCACAAAAATAGAATCTCTACCCTGTTTAGACCTAGGCAAACCTAACACAAAGTCCATTGAAATATCAATCCAAGGCTCACTAGGAATGGGTAGTGGGGTGTATAAACCATGGGATTGCACTCGGGATTTTGCTTGCCTACACGTGACACATCTACCACAAACCCTCTCAACATCCCGTTTCATGTGTGGCCAATAGAAGTGTTCCTATAAAACAGCTAAAGTCTTTGTAACTCCAAAATATCCCATTAAACCTCCCCCATGAGACTCTCTCACTAGCAAATCTCGCACAGAACAATTTGGTATGCACAATTTATTTTCTCGAAACAAGAAATCCACATGCCTAAAGAACTTACCATTGGCTGTCTTTTCACAAGATACATACTCCTCATTAAAGTCATGGTCTAAAGGATATAATTCTTTAATATGCTCAAAACCAAGTATTTTAGCATCAAGAGTAGAAAGTAATACGTACCTGCGAGAAAGTGCATATGCGACGACGTTTTCCTTACCTTGTTTGTATCGAATAACATACGGAAACATCTCAATGAACTCAACCCATCAAGCATGTCTCTTGCTCAGCATATGTTGGCCTCTCAGGTATTTCAATGACTCATGATCTGTATGGATCACGAATTCTTTAGGCCATAGGTAGTGCTGCCATGTCTCCAAAGACCTAACCAATGCATACAACTCCTTGTCATAAGTCGGGTAGTTTAAAGCTGCCCCACTTAGTTTCTCACTGAAGTAAGCAATTGGTCGTCCCTCCTGTATTAAAACTGCACCTATACCAATACCTGAAGCATCACATTCAATTTCAAACATTTTATTAAAGTTAGGTAAAGACAATAAAGGGGCGTTGGTCAGTTTCTGCTTGATCAGTTGAAATGCCTTCTCTTGTTCTTCTCCCCACTTGAAATCAACGTTCTTTTTGATTACTTCGGTAAGTGGTGCGGCTAATGTGCTAAAGTCTTTCACAAACCACCGGTATAAACTAGGAAGTCCATGAAAACTTCTCACATTTCCTATTGTTGTGGGACTCGGCCACTCTTGGATTGCACGTACCTTCTCTTCATCAACTTGTATACCCTGTGCACTCACAACAAATCCTAGAAACACAAGTTTGTTGGTGCAAAAGGTACACTTCTTCAGATTAGCAAACAACTTTTCTTTTCTAAGTATATCTAAAGCAGATTTCAAATGTACTACATGTTCATCCAAGTTTTTACTATAAACTAGAATATCATCAAAATAAACAACTACGAATTTTCCAATAAAAGCTCATAAAATATGGTTCATTAATCTCATAAAAGTACTAGGAGCATTAGTTAATCCAAAAGGTATAACTAACCATTCATATAAACCATATTTTGTTTTGAATGCAGTTTTCCATTCATCATCCTCTTTCATTCGGATTTGATGATATCCACTTTTCAAATCAATTTTTGAAAATACACAAGACCCGTGCAATTCATCTAGCATATCATCTAAGCGAGGGATAGGATGACGATACTTTACCGTTATATTGTTGATCGCTCGGCAATCAACACACATTCGCCATGATCCATCCTTCTTAGGAACCAAAATTACCGGAACTGCATATGGACTCATGCTTTCTCTAACGTACCCCTTTTCCATCAACTCACTAACTTGCCGTTGAAGCTCCTTTGTCTCCTTGGGGTTACTCCTGTAGGCTGGTCGGTTTGGAATAGAAGCGCCGGGTACAAAATCAATTTGATGTTCTATTCCCCTTATTGGAGGCAAACTATGTGGCACCTCGTCAGGAAAGACATCCTCGAATTCCTGCAACAGAGAAACAACAGAACTATACAAAACAGGGTCAAGATCGTTAGTGTTTGAAAACACCTCTTTGTACAAGAGTACAATCATCGGCTGGTTTGAAAACATCGATCTCTTAATTTCTTTGGCTTTTGCATAAAAATTGTTTTGTTTTCTCTCTTTTTTTCTCTCAATGGCTGAATCTATAATTGCCTTTTCTGTCTTTTTTTCTTCGGCCTCTCTCTCTTTTTCACTCTTTCTTTTTTGATCACTCTCTTTTTGCAACCTCATTTAATCTTCATGAACTTCTTTTGGTGTCAAAGAAACTAGAGTGATTATCCTTGATTAAGTACAAACGAGTACTTGTTGGTGAAGCCATCATGTTTGACACGCCTATCAAATTGCCATGGTCGACCTAATAACAAGTGTCCAGCTTGCATCAGAACCACATCGCACAAGACTTCATCTTCATACTTCCCGATACAAAAAGAAACTAACATTTGTTTATTCACCTTTAGTTCACCACTATCGTTTAACCACTGCAACTTGTAAGGCCGGGGATGCTTCATGGTTGGCAACCCTAATTTCTCCACCATGGTAGTGCTAGCAACGTTAGTACAACTACCACCATCAATAATCACACTACATACCTTGTTTTGAACGTGGCGTCTAGTATGAAAGATGTTTTCTCATTGCACCTCTTCTTCTTCTTTGGCTTGTGCACTAAGAGCTCTCCTCGCCACCAAAAAATCTCCTTGGGCAGGGTATTCCTCCTCATTGGCATCTTCCAATGGTGGCATAGAGTTAGTGTCAACTTTATCTTCGGTCTCGATCTCACTGTCATCTCGTAACACCATAACTCTTTTGTTTGGACATTGACTAGCTATGTGACCCCTGCCTTGGCATTTAAAACATTTGATATCACGAATCCTAGAAGTAGAAGAATCGAATTTACCTTGATTTCCATGGCTGGTCACCTCTTGCTTTTGCTCAGTTTTTGGCTTCGCCATTGGTTGCCTCTCATCCTTCTTCCACTGAATCGATTTCCAAGTAGATGTACTTGGAATTTGGCTTGGACGTGTCTTGCTGCCTCTCCTCTTAAGTTGGTCCTCAATTTTTATTGCCATGTGTACCATATCCTCCAACTCCATGTAATGTTGCAGTTCCACCACAATAGCAATTTCTCGATTCAAACCAACCAAGAATCTGGACATTGTAGCCTCCCGATCTTCCTCTACATTCGCTTGAATCATAGCAACCTCCATCTCCTTATAATATTCCTCTACACTCCGGTTGCCTTGTCTAAGACTTTGCAACTTGTTATACAACTCCCGGTAGTAGTAGCTGGGAAGAAATCTCTTTCTCATTACTGTTTTCATCTCCTCCCACGTCTCTACTAGACACTCTCTATTTCTTCTCCTATTCATCACTAATTGATCCCACCAAACAATAGCATAGTCAGAAAATTGAATGGCAGCTAGCTTTACCTTCTTATTCTCAGAGTAGTTGTGGCAATCGAATACCAATTCTATTTTCTTCTCCCACTCAAGGTAAGCCTCTGGGTCGTTTTTGCCTTGAAAAGACGGAATCTTCATCTTAATACTACCCAAAGAGTTATCTTCTCGATTCGTAGCCCCTCTAAACTGCCCAATGTTTCTCCTATTGCCAACAATTGAATCTCGATCATCTTCATCTCCAAAAGTATCTCTATAATACTCTTCATCTTTAACCCTTACTTCTCTAGGTTGAAATCTCCCTCTTCTATGCATATTGGGAGCAATTAGTGGCTGCTCCACACGTGTATTCTCTATTCGGTCAATCCGCTCATGGACATGCTCCATCTCCCTCTCATCGCTCTCCTCATCTCTCCAATTAAGGCTTCCATGAGAAGCTTCGGATCACCCACTCCTGATGTTTATCCAAAGGTGTTTTTATCCTTGTTCTCTGACATGTTTGCTGCAAAATAAAGTTAGAAAAAGAAAGGACCTCACACACTCTCTCACGTGTTTCACTCAAGTAATGAATCACTCAGTTTCACTCATGTTTCACTCTAAATCAGATTGGCTTTTACCCTCTTATATGCTCACCTCTCTTACCTTTTTCCACTCGTAATTTCTCTATAGGTTCTTATCAAACTAATTCAAACAAAGAATCAGAATTTCTTAGCAACAATCTACACCAAAACTCACCAACCAGATTTGAATTTAATGAAGCAATCTAGAATAAAATTTCTGGAAATTGACAAGAAAAGGAAAGGAAGACCCTAGGTTCAAAGTCAAAGAAAATACTTCGAAAGACTACACGAAACAAAGAAACAAGAGAAAAACGCGCATAAAACTTCGAAGGCTGTGAAAGTGATGAAAATGATGGATTTTGGACTCGAAAACTAGGGTGAACGGAACTTAGTCATTCAAAGTCGTAGGACTCAGAATAAGCTTCGATTTGGTATATAATATGTGTCGTTTTGATAACCGGATCAAAAGTTACGACCGTTTTACTGAAGCACTATCAAAAACCTTTAATTCAGCTAGAAAATTTCTTGATTCTTCTCTTCTTCTTTTTTTTTTTTTATAATTTCGGGATTCTCTCTCTTTTTTTTTTATAATTTCAGATCTTCTCTCTTTTTTTTTTGTTTTTCAATTGAGAACCCAAATAATAACTAAAAACACAAAGGCTACGTGAAAGCCACAAAGATATAAATTCAGATTCAAAAGCAAACAAGGAATCTGAATTGGCTATGACTAGAACAGATCAAGTTTACTTTTTTTTTTAATGATTTAAATGAAACAAAGAAGAAAGAAATAAGGGCTGGTATGGCTAAGAGAAAAAAATAAAGGATAGAATAAACCTGAGACTGGAATCCGACTCTTGATACCAAATGATACGAACCTCGCCAACTTGTGACGAAACCCGAAACAAGGATGATGCCTAGGACTGTTCTACAATCAGATTCGGATGGGAAACCTCGACCCAACACTTATAAAGAGATATGAACCTTGGTATAAGGGAAGACGCCACAATCAAGGATGGAAAACTCGATTGATAAGTCAAGGGATGAACGCCATAGAGAAATCTGATAAGTTCGAATAAGTTCTCAAAGAACCAAAGAGAAATTGCTCTCAATTTTAATGAATTGTAATCTTATCTTATTAATGAATGAAAAGTGTACATTATATAGGCCAAGAGCCATGAAATTTAAGCCATAAAAATGCCCTGAAATGCCTAAGGTAACTTACCCAAACTAGAAAAGGAAAGTTGGAAAATTACCTCCTAATAACTATCCTAAATTCAGCCTCAATAAAAAGGGAGTCAATCTGATTTTAATCCCTTAATTTTCAGCTTATTACACGCCCATAGAGGATAGGAAACAAGCAAATAAATTGTTTTGGGAAACTACCTAAAATAAGCAAAATAGAAAAGTAAGCTATGACTTGGCGTCCAAGTCTTGACAAATCTGATTTCTATACGCCTATTAACTTTCTTGCACTTGAATTAAACTTGTTATAGGCTTAGAAATCCGTTCATCTCCATCAATGGGCCTCCACGTGCTTGCCTGAGCCCAAATTCCTTGAATCATCCCACCTAATGCATTTTTGAATCTCTTGGCACGTGCTCTTGTAACTGGACCAATGGAAACTTAAATAGGATCCGCATTCCACGCTTTCGTGCTTGCCATGTTCTCATCAGTACCAAAGAAATTATACTTGTTCGTCTGGAACATATTTCATTGTATCTAGCAACTAGTTTTCCTAATTAGCAATTTTCGGTCAATTTTGTTCATTCTCTTTGGAGAGAGTTCAAAAAAAGGAGTGTGTTGCTAGAAACTTACCTAATACCTCAAGGTACCAAATAAAGAGTATTTGTTGGTCTTGAACTCATTCTATTGTATCTAGCACCTAGTTTTTCCAATTAGCAATTTTCGGTCAATTTGGTCATTCTCTTTGGAGAGAGTTTCAAACAAGGAGTTTGTTCCTCGAAACTTACCGAATGTCTCAAGGTACCAAATAAAGAGCATTTGTTAGTCTATAACTCATTTTATTCTATCTAGCACCTAGTTTTCCCAATTGGCAATTTTTGTCAATTTTGGTCATTCTCTTTGGAGAGAGATGAAAACAAGGAGTTTGTTGCGCGAAACATACCTAATATGTCAAGGTAGCAAATAAAGAGTATTTGTTGGTCTAGAACTCATTTCGTTTTATCTAGCACCTAGTTTTTCCAATTGGCAATTTTCAGTCAATTGTGGCCATTCTCTTTGGAGAGAGTTCAAAACAACGAGTTTGTTGCTCGAAATATACCTAATATCCCAAGGTACCAAATAAAGAGTATTTGTTGGTCTAGAACTCATTTCGTTGAATCTTGCAACCAGTTTTCTCAATTGGCAATTTTCGGTCAATTTTGGCTAATCTCTCTAGAGATAGTTCAAAACAAGGAGTTTGTTGCTCAAAACTTACCTAATATCTCAAGGTACCAAATAAAGAGTATTTGTTGGTCTGGACCTCATTTTGTTGTATCTAGCACCTAGTTTTCCCAATTGACAATTTTCGGTCAATTTTGGTCATTCTCTTTGGAGACAGTTCAAAACAAGGAGTTTGTTCCTCAAAACTTACCTAATATCTCAAGGTACCGAAGCAAGAGTATTTGTTGGTCCGGAACTCATTTGATTGTATCTAGCAACTACTTTTCCTAATTGGTAATTTTTGGTCAATTTTGGTCATTCTCTCTGGAGAGAGTTCAAAACAAGGAGTTTGTTCCTCAAAACTTACCTAATATCTAAAGTTACCAAATAAAGACTATTTGTTGGTCTAGAACTCATTCTGTTGCATCTAGCACCTAGTTTTTCAAATTGACAATTTTTGGTCAATTTTTGTCATTATCCTTGGAGAGAGTTTAAAACAAGGAGTTTGTTCCTCGAAACTTACCTAATGCCTCAAGGTACCAAATAAAGAGTATTTGTTGGTCTAGATCTCATTATGTTGTATCTAGCTCCTAGTTCTCCCAATCGGCAATTTTTCGTCAATTTTGGTCATTCTCTTTGGCGAGAGATGAAAACAAGGAGTTTGTTGCTCGAAACTTACCTAATTTGTCAAGGTACCAAATAAAGAGTATTTGTTGGTCTAGAACTCATTTCGTTGTAACTAGCACCAAGTTTTTCCAATTGGGAATTTTCGGTCAATTGTGGTCATTCTCTTTGGAGAGAGTTCAAAACAATGAGTTTGTTGCGCGAAACCTACCTAATATGTCAAGGTACCAAATAAAGAGTATTTGTTGGTCTAGAACTTAATTCGTTGAATCTTGCACCTAGTTTTTCCAATTAGCAATTTTCGGCCAATTTTGGTCATTCTCTTTGGAGAGAGTTGAAAACAAGGAGTTTGTTGTTTGAAACTTACCTAATATCTCAAGGTACCAAATAAAGAGTATTTGCTGGTCTTGAACTCGTTTTGTTGTATCTAGCACCTAGTTTTCCTAATTGGCAATTTTCGGTCTATTTTCGTCATTCTCTTTGGAGAGAGTTCAAAACAATGAGTTTGTTGCTCGAAACTTACCTAATAACTCAGTGTACCAAATAAAGAGTATTAATGGGTCTAGAACATATTTCGTTGAATCTAGCACCTAATTTTTCCAATTGGCAATTTTCCGTCAATTTCGGTCATTCTCTTTGGAGAGAGATGAAAACAAAGAGTATGTTGCTCGAAACATATCTAATATATCAAGGTACCAAATATAGAGTACTTGTTGGTCGGGAACTCATTTCGTTTTATCTAGTACCTAGTTTTTCCAATTGGCAATTTTCGGTCAATTTTAGTCATTCTCTTTGGAGAGATTTGAAAACAAGGATTTTGTTGCTCAAAACTTACCTAATATCTTAAGGTACCAAATAAAGAGTATTTGTTGGTCTCGAACTCGTTTCGTTGTATCTAGCATCTAGTTTTCCCAATTGGGAATTTTCGGTCAATTGTCGTCATTCTCTTTGGAGAGAGTTCAAAACAAGAAGTATTTGTTACTCGAAACTTACGTAATATCTCAAGGTACCAAATAAAGAGTATCTGTTGGCCTAGAACTCGTTTCGTTGTATCTAGCACCCGGTTTTCCCAATTGGCAATTTTCGGTCAATTTTGGTCGTTCTCTTTGGAGAGAGTTCAAAACAAGGAGTTTGTTCCTCGAAACATACCTAATATATCAAGCTACCAAATAAAGAGTATTTATTGGTCTAGAACTCATTTCGTTTTATCTAGCACCTAGTTTTTCTAATTGGCAATTTTCTGTCAATTTTGGTCATTCTCTCTGGAGAGAGTTCAAAACAAGGAGTTTGTTTCTCGACATTTACCAAATGTCTCAAGATATTGAACAAAGAGTATTTGTTGGTCTAGAACTCGTTTAGTTGAATCCTGCACCTAGTTCTCCCAATTGGCAATTTTCGGTCAATTTTGGTCATTCTCAATGGAGAGAGTTCAAAACAAGGAGTTCGTTGCCTGAAACTTATCTAATTTCTCGAGGTACCAAATAAAGAGTATTTATTGGCCCATAACTCATTTTGTTGTATCTAGCACCTAGTTTTCTGAATTGACAATTTTTGGTCAATTTTGGTCATTCTCATTGGAGAGATTTCAAAACAAGGAGTTTGTTGTTCGAAACTTACCTAATATCTCAAGGTACAAAATATAGAGTATTTGTTGGTCTAGAACTCATTCTGTTCTATCTAGCACCTAGTTTTCCCATTTTGTAATTTTCTGTCTATTTTGGTCATTCTCTTTGGAGAGAGTTCAAAACAAGTAGTTTGTTGCTCGAAACTTATATAATATTTCAAGGTACCAAATAAAGAGTATTTGTTGGTCTAGAACTCATTTCGTTGTATCTAGCAGCTAATTTTCCCAATTGGGAATTTTCGGTCAACTGTGGTCGTTCTCTTTGGAGAGAGTTCAAAAGAAGGAGTTTTTTCATCAAAACTTACCTAATTTCTCAAGGTACCAATTAAAGAGTATCTGTTGGTCTAGAACTCATTCTGTTGTATCTTGCACCTTGTTTTCCCAATTGATAATTTTCTGTCAATTTCGGTCATTCTCGTTGTAGAGAGTTCAAAACAAGAAGTTTGTTGCTCGAAACTTACCTAATTTATCAAAGTACTAAATAAAGAGTATTTGTTGGCCTAGAACTCATTCTGTTGTATCTAGCACCTAGTTTTCCCAATTGACAATTTTCGGACAATTTTGGTCATTTTCTTTGGAGAGAGTTCAAAACAGGGAGTTCGTTGCTCGAAACTTACCAAATATCTTAGGGTACCACATAAAGAGTACTGGTTTCTCTAGAACTTATTCCGTTGTATCTAGCACCTAGTTTTCCGAATTGGCAATTTTCGGTCAATTTTGGTCATTCTCTTCGGGTTGAGGTCAAAACAAGGAGTTTGATGCTAGAATCTTACCTAGAAAATTACCTAATATCTAAAGATACCAAATAAAGAGTATTTATTGGTCCAGAACTTATTCTGTTGTACCTAGCACCAAGTTTTCCCGATTGGTAATTTTCGGTCAATTCTGGTCATTCTCTTTGGAGAGAGTTCAAAACAAGAAGTTTGTTGTCCGAAACTTACCTAATATCTCAAGGTATCAAATAAAGAGTAGTTTTTGGTCTACAACTCATTTCGTTGTGTTTTGCACCAAGTTGTCCCAATTGGTAATTTTCGGTCAATTTATGTCATTCTCTTTGGAGAGAGTTCGGAACAAGGAGTTTGTAGCTCGAAACTTACCTAATATCTCAAGGCACCAAATAGAGGGTATTCGTTGGTGTAGAACTCATTCTGTTGTATCTAGCACTTTGTTTTCCCGGTTGGAAATTTTCGGTCAGTTTTGGTCATTCTATTTAGAGAGAGTTCAAAACAAGGACTTTGATGCTCGAAACTTAACTAATAACTCAAGGTACCAAGTAAAGAGTATTAGTTGGCCTAGAACATATTTCGTTGAATCTAGCACCTAGTTTTCCCAGTTGGCAATTTTCCGTTAACTTTGGTCATTCTCTTTGGAGAGAGATGAAAACAAGGAGTTTGTCACTCGAAACATACCTAATATATCAAGATACCAATTAAAGATATTTATTGGTCCAGAACTCATTTCGTTGTATCTAGCACCTAGTTTTTCCAATTGGCAATTTCGGTCAATTTCGGTCATTCTTTTTGGAGAGAGTTCAAAACAAGGAGTTTGTTACTCGAAACTTACCTAATGTCGCAGGGTACCAAATAAAGAGTATTTGTTGGTCTAGAACTCATTTCGTTGAATCTAGCACCTGGTTTTCCCAATTGGCAATTTTCGATCAATTTTGGTCATTTTCTTTGGATAGAGTTCAAAATACGGAGTTTGTTACTTGAAATTTACCTAATCTCCTTAGGTACCAAATAAAGAGTATTTCTTGGCCGAGAACATATTTCGTTGAATGTAGCACTTAGTTTTCCCAATTGGCAATTTTTCGTCAATTTTGGTCATTCTCTTTGGAGAGAGATGAAAACAAGGAGTTTGTTGCTCGAAACATACCTAATTTGTCAAGGTACCAAACAAGGAGTATTGATTGGTCAAGAACTCATTTCATTGTATCTAGCACCAAGTTTTTCCAATTGGCAATTTTTTGTCAATTTTGGTCATTCTCCTCGGAGAGAGTTCAAAACAAGGAGTTTGTCGCTCGAAACTTACCTAATGTCGCAAGGAATAAAATAAAGAGTATTTGTTGGTCTAGAACTTATTTCGTTGAATCCAACACCTAGTTTTCCCTATTGGCAATTTTCGGTTAATTTTGGTCATTCTCTTTGGCGAGAGTTCAAAATAAGGAGTTTGTTGCTCGAAACTTATCTAATTTCTCAAGGTACCAAATAAAGAGTATTTGTTGGCCTAGAACATCTTTCGTTGAATCTAACACCTAGTTTTCCTAATTGGCAATTTTCGGTCAATTTTGGTCATTCTCCCTGAAGAGAGTTCAAAACAAGGAGTTTATTGCTCGAAACTTACCTCATGTCTCAAGGTACCTAATAAAGAGTATTTGCTGGTCTAGAACTCATTCTGTTGTATCTAGCACCTAATTTTTCTAATTGGCTATTTTCGGTCAATTTTGGTCATTCGCTTTGGGGACAGATGAAAACAAGGAGTTTGTTGATCGAAACATACCTAATATATCATGGTACGAAATAAAGAGTATTCATTGGTCCAGAACTTATTCTATTGTATCTAGCACCTAGTTTTCCCAATTGGCCATTTTCGGTCAATTTTGGTCATTCTCTTTGGAGAGAGTTCAAAACAAGGAGTTTGTTGCCCGAAATTTACCTAATGTCTCAAGGTACCAAATAAAGAGTACGTGTTGGTCTCGAACTCATTTCATTGTATCTAGCACCTAGTTTTCCCATTTCGTAATTTTCGGTCAATTGTGGTCATTCTCTTTGGAGAGAGTTCAAAACAAGGAGTTTGTTCTTCGAAACTTACCTAATAACTCAAGGTACCAAATAAAGAGTATTAGTTAGTCTAGAACATATTTCGTTGAATCTAGCACCTTGTTTTCCCAATTGGCAACTTTTTGTCAATTTTGGTAATTCTCTTTAGAGAGAGATGAAAACAAGGAGTTTGTTACTCGAAATATACCTAATATATCAAGGTACCAAATAAAGAGTATTTGTTGGTTTAGAACTCATTTAGTTTTATCTAGCACCTAGTTGTTCCAATTGGCAATTTTCGGTCTATTTTGGTCATTCTCTTTGGAGAGAGTTCAAAACACGGAGTTTGTTGCTCGAAACATACCTAATGCCTCAAGGTGCCAACTAGAGTATTT
>JXTC01000757.1:69148-80858 GCA_002914845.1 Trema orientale
CGGCACCCGGAACCAAGGCGCTTTCTGTGGCGCCGTGAAAGGCCTTTCAAGGCACTTAAGAAGCGCCTTGAAAGGCCTTTTTTGTTGTAGTGTTAGAACTTAAGTTATGCCATTTCTTAGTCATTAAGTATCACTTTTGGACTAAATCTGGTCATTTTCTTCTCCTTTCTCTCCAGCCACGACCTGAAACCCTCCCACCCATTTTTAGACTTCTCTCAGCTCCCCTTATCCATACCCAAGAGTTTCTAAGTGGTAAAACTCAATTTGGAGCTCTAGAGAGCAAGATAGATCCAAACTAGTCAAGGTAACTCAACTAGTTCTTCTTCCTAGGTTTTGTTTTCCTATTTCAATTCTCCACTTGATACTACTTAAATAATGATTTCTCGAGGTCCTATTGAGTCCTAAGATCAATTTCAAAGCCTTGAAAATCAGTTTTGTGGAAGTAGAAGGCAAGAGCTTCAACAAAACTTCAAACTAGTCAAGGTGAGCTTTTTATGGAATTTAGAATTGGTAATTTATTTCTATTGCTTTAGTTCTTCAATCAAAGCTTTTAGTTGATAAATAAAGGTCCTAAGAAACCTTGTTTATGGCTGGAAACAAAGAATTTAAGTGGAGGATTAAAATTAGACCTAAAGCCCTAAAGTTTGCTATTGGTGGATTCAAGTGTTTCCATTGTTAGAATAAGTTGTCTACACTTGTAATTTGGTTTCTTGACTTGGAATGTGTAAGACATTGATCCTTTTATGTATATTACATCTATTTATTGGCTAGTTATGATATCATACAAGTGTTAAAGTAGTTTTAAACATTGTCCAAATTAGAAGGAATTTAAGTGTACTTACGTTACTCTAAATGATCCTCTTTGAGTTGAATATGAGGGAATTGGATTGTTGATTATATTGCAGGTCTTAAATCATGATTTTAATCATATGGGGATGTCCGAAAAATAGGGGAGATACTGTCCAAATATTTTTAAGACCAAATGATATCATTTAGAAGCAAATAGACTAGTTTTTATGAAAGTAGGTGAGATTTTGGTTCATTTTGTGGTCAGGCTTCCTTATTTTGTAAAAATTGTGATTCGGCCTTGTGCTTATTTTCTTTAAACATTTTACATTGTAGTGATCATCTTAGTGATAAAATTGACATCAGGTCTTCCACACACCTTGCCACAGAGGATACTGACCCTTTCCACTATTTTTATACCGGACACAAGGTAAGTAGAGATTTATTTTAACTGCATCACAAGAATAGTAGTAGATACAAGATGTTTCCTACATGCTTATATGTATAATAATAATTCTATATTTTTCGTACGGTTCTCATAAGATTTATGAAAGACATAAGCATGGCATGATCATTTAAGCATGATTTTCAAAGAAGTGAATTTTTTCACGCATTGGATTTAAAGTAGTACCATTGTACTGATTTTACGAGATATGTTTTAAGTACAATGTTTAGTCTGTCTGCATTTTGTAATTACGGTTTGCCAAGGCATCCTTCCCGCATAGGTAGGCACGGCTTACCGACTGTCGGGACTGAGCATTGTACTATGAGATTTATTAGGTGCATTACTTAGTCGGTCTGTGTTGGGTAGGTATGGTTCACATTGGCCATGTGTTTCCTTCCCGCACAGGTGGGCACGGCCTACCGACTGCCGCGATTTTGTAACGTACTCAAGGGCCCTATAAAGAAATATTTTCTAAGAAAAGTGCATCAAATGAAAATAATGAAAGAAAGAGTACAATGAGAATTTCTAGAAAGTTTATGCATGAAATACATTCATGAGCATGCGTGATCTTTACTTACTGAGCATTTGCTCATCTAGATCCTGTGATGCAAGTGAGGAGGTTTTTGATGTATAGAGTTGCTGGTTGGCTAGCACGCTTTCTTGTCGCCATGATCATACAGATGTAGACGAGCTTGACCTGTGGGCGATGTTTTCTTTGTATTTTGATATTTTGTGTGTTGTAAATATAACTGCTGATGGCAAGATAAACCGAAAAGAATTTTTTAGGTTGCACATTTTATAAAGAGACTTTCAGCAAGTAATGCCTCGCAGTTTCTTTGTTTTACAGTTTGAAAAGTTTAAATTTTGGCCCACCTTTCTATAAAAATAATGATATATGAAAGAAAGAATAATACTACCTAGTTTGACCTATATAGTCACGTGGTTAATCAAAGGGGGGGTGTTACAAGGAGTTTGTTCCTCAAAACTTACCTAATATCTCAAGGTACCAAAGAAAGAGTATTTGTTCGTCTGGAACTCATTTCATTGTATCTAGCAACTAGTTTTCCCAATTAGCAATTTTCGGTCAATTCTGGTCATTCTTTTTGGAGAGAATTCAAAATAAGGAGTTTGTTGCTCGAAACTTACCTAATATCTCAAGGTACCAAATAAAGAGTATTTGTTGGTCTAGAACTCATTCTATTGTATCTAGCACCTAGTTTTTCCAATTGACAATTTTCGGTCAATTTTGGTCATTCTCTTTGGAGAGAGTTCAAAACAAGGAGTTTGTTCCTTGAAACTTACATAATGTCTCAAGGTACCAAATAAAGCATATTTGTTCGTCTAGAACTCATTCTATTCTATCTAGCACCTAGTTTTCCCAATTGGCAATTTTCCGTCAATTTTGGTCATTCTCTTTGGAGAGAGAAGAAAACAAGGAATTTGTTGCTCGAAACATACCTAGTATATCAAGGTACCAAATAAAGAGTATTTATTGGTCTAGAACTCATTTCGTCGTATCTAGCACTTAGTTTTTCAATTGGCATTTTTCGGTCAATTTTAGTCATTCTCTTTGGAGAGAGTTCAAAACAAGGAGTTTGTTGCTCGAAACTTTCCTAATGCCTCAAGGTGCCAACTAAAGAGTATTTGTTCGTCTAGAACTCATTTCGTTGAATCTTGCACCTAGTTTTCCCAATTGGCAATTTTCGACCTATTTTCGTCATTCTCTTTGGAGAGAGTCCAAAACAAGGAATTTGTAGCTCGAAACCTACCTAATATCTATAGGTAGCAAATAATGAGTATTTATTGGTCTAGAACTCATTCTGTTGTATCTAATATCTGGTTTTCCTAATTTTCAATTTTCGGTCGATTTTGGTCATTCTCTTTGGAGAGAGTTCAAAACAAGGAGATTGTTCCTCAAAACATAACAATCTCGAGGTACCAAAGAAAGAGTATTTGTTCGTCTGGAACTTATTTCATTGTATCTAGCAACTAGTTTTCCCATTTAGCAATGTTCGATCAATTTTGATCATTCTCTTTGGAGAGAGTTCAAAATAAGGAGTATGTTGCTCGAAACATACCTAATGTCTCAAGGTACCAAATAAAGAGTATTTGTTGGTCTAGAACTCATTCTGTTGTATCTAGCACCTAGTTTTTCTAATTGGCAATTTTCGCTCAATTTTGGTCATTCTCTTTGGAGAGAGTTCAAAACAAGGAGTTTGTTCCTCGAAACATACCTAATGTCTCAAGATACAAAATAAAGAGTATTTGTTGGTCTAGAACTCATTCTGTTGTATCTAGCACCTAGTTTTTCCGATTGGCAATTTTTGGTCAATTTTGGTCATTCTCTTTGGAGAGAGATGAAAACAAGGAGTTTGTTGCTCGAAACTTACCTAATCTGTCAAGGTACCAAATAAAGAGTATTTATTGGTCTAGAACTCATTTCGTCGTATCTAGCACTTAGTTTTTCCAATCGGCATTTTTCGGTCAATTTTGGTCAATCTCTTTGGAGAGAGTTCAGAACAAGGAGTTTGTTGCTCGAAACTTACCAAATGCCTGAAGGTGCCAACTAAAGAGTATTTGTTGGTCTAGAACTCATTTCACTGAATCTCGCACCTAGTTTTCCCAAATGGCAATTTTCGGCCTACTTTCGTCATTCTCCTTGGAGAGAGTCCAAAACAAGGAATTTGTAGCTCGAAACCTACATAATATCTCAAGGTATCAAATAAAGTGTATTTATTGGTCTAGAACTCATTCTGTTGTATCTAATATCTGGTTTTCCTAATTTGTAATTTTTGGTCGATTTTAGTCATTCTCTTTGGAGAGAGTTCAAAACAAGGAGTTTGTTCCTCAAAATTTACCTAATATCTCATGGTACCAAAGAAAGAGTATTTGTTCGTCTGGAACTTATTTCATTGTATCTAGCAACTGGTTTTCCCAATTAGCAATTTTCGATCAATTTTGATCATTCTCTTTGGAGAGAGTTCAAAACAAGGAGTTTGTTGCTCGAAACTTACCTAATGTCTCAAGGTAGCAAATAAAGAGTATTTGTTAGTCTAGAACTCATTCTATTGTATCTGGCACCTAGTTTTTCCAATTGGCAATTTTCGGTCAATTTTGGTCATTCGCTTTGGAGAGAGTTCAAAACAAGGAGTTTGTTCCTTGAAACTTACCTAATGTCTCGAAGTACCAAATAAAGAGTATTTTTTGGGCTAGAACTCATTCTGTTGTATCTAGCACCTAGTTTTTCCAATTGGCAATTTTCGGTCAATTTTGGTCATTCTCTTTGGCGAGAGATAAAAACTAGGAGTTTGTTGCTCGAAACATACCTAATATATCATTGTACAAAAGAAAGAGTATTTATTGGTCCAGAACTTATTCTGTTGTATCTAGCACCTAGTGTTCCCAATTGGCCATTTTCGGTCAATTTTGGTCGTTCTCTTTGGAGAGAGTTCAAAACAAGGAGTTTGTTGCTCGAAACTTACCTAATGTCTCAAGGTTCCAAATAAAGAGTATTTGTTGGTCTCGAACTCGTTTCGTTGTATCTAGCACCTAGTTTTCCCATTTCGCAATTTTCGGTCAATTGTGGTCATTCTTCTTGGAGAGAGTTCAAAACAAGGAGTTTGTAGCTCGAAACTTACCCAATTTCTCAAGGTACCAAATAAAGAGTATTTGTTGGTCCAGAACTCATTCTGTTTTATCTAGTACCTATTTTTCCTAATTAGCAATTTTCGATCAATTTTGGTCATTCTCTTTGGAGGGAGTTCAAAACAAGGAGTTTGTTGCTTGAAACTTACCTAATGTCTCAAGGCACCAAATAAAGAGTATTTGTTTGTCTTGAACTCATTTTGTTGTATCTAGCACCTCGTTTTTCCAATTGGACATTTTCGGTCAATTTTGGTCATTCTATTTGCAGAGAGTTCAAAACAAGGAGTTTGTTGCTCAAAACTTACCTAATATCTCAAGGTACCAAATAAAGAGTGTTTGTTGGTCTAGAACTCATTCTGTTGTATCTAGCCCTTAGTTTTTCCAATTGAGAATTTTCGGTCAATTTTGATCATTCTCTGTGGCGAGAGTTCAAAACAAGGAGTTTGTTCCTCGAAACTTACCTAACGTCTCAAGGTACCAAATAAAGAGTATTTGCTAGTCTAGAACTCATTCTATTCTATCTAGCTCCTAGTTTTCCCAATTGGCAATTTTCAGTCAATTTTGGTCATTCTCTTTGGAGAGAGATGAAAACTCGGAGTTTGTTGCTCGAAACGTACCTAATATATCAAGGTACCAAATAAAGAGCATTTGCTGGTCTAGAACTCATTATGTTGTATCTAGCACCTAGTTTTTTCAATTGGCAATTTTCGGTCAATTTTGGTCATTCTCTTTGGAGAGAGTTCAAAACAAGGTGTTTGTTCCTCGTAACTTACCTAACATCTCAAGGTACCAAATAAAGCGTATTTGTTAGTCTAAAACTCATTCTATTTTATCTAGCGCCTAGTTTTCCCAATTGGCAATTCTCCGTCAATTTTGGTCATTCTCTTTGGAGAGAGATGAAAACAAGGAGTTTGTTGCTCGAAATATACCTATTGTATCAAGGTACCAAATAAAGAGTATTTGTTGGTCTAGAACTCATTTTGTTGTATCTAGCACCTAGTTTTTCCAAATGACAATTTTCGGTCAATTTTGGTCATTCTCTTTGGAGAGAGTTCAAAACAAGGAGTTTGTTGCTCGAAACTTACCTAATGTCTCAAGGTGCCAACTAAAGAGTCTTTGTCGGTCTAGAACTCATTTCGCTGAATCTTGCACCTAAATTTCCCAATTGGCAATTTTCGGCCTACTTTCATCATTCACTTTGGTGAGGGTCTAAGATAAGGAATTTATAGCTCGAAACTTACCTAATATCTCGACGTACCAAATAAAGAGTATTTGTTGGTCTAGAACTCATTCTGTTGTATCTAGTATCCAGTTCTCCTAATTAACAATTTTCGGTCAATTTTGGTCATTCTCCTTGGCGAGAGTTCCAAACAAGGAGTTTGTTCCTCAAAACTTACCTAATATGTCAAGGTACCAAAGAAACAGTATTTGTTCGTCTGGAACTTATTTCATTGTATCTAGCAACTACTTTTCCCAAGAGGCAATTTTCTGTCAGTTTTGGTCATTCTCTTTAGAGAGAGTTCAAAACAAGAAGTTTGTTGCTCGAAACCTACCTAATATCTCAAGGTACCAAGTAAAGAGTATTTGTTGGTCTAGATTTCATTCTGTTGTATCTAGCACCTAGTTTTTCCAATTGGCAGTTTTTGGTCAATTTTGGTCATTCTCTTCGGAGAGAGTTCAAAACAAGGAGTTTGTTCCTCGAAACTTACCTAATGACTCATGGTACCAAATAAAGAGTATTTGCTAGTCTGGAACTCATTCTATTGTATCTAGCACCTAATTTTCCAAATTGGCAATATTCGGTCTATTTTCATCAATCTCTTTGGAGAGAGTTCAAAACAAGGAGTTTATAGCTCGAAACTTACCTAATTTCTCAATGTACCGAATAAAGAGTATTTGTTGGTCGAGAACTCAATCTGTTGTGCCTAGCACCTAGTTTTCCCAGTTGGTAATTTTCGGTCAATTTTGATCATTCTCTTTGGAGAGAGTTCAAAACAAGGAGTTTGTTGCTCGAAACATACCTAATAACTCAAGGTACCGAATAAAAAGTATTAGTTGGTCTAGAACATATTTCGTTGAATCTTGCACCTAGTTTTCCCAATTGGCAATTTTCCGTCAATTTTGGTCATTCTCTTTGGAGAGAGATGAAAACAAAGAGTTTGTTGCTCGAAACATACCCAATATATCAAGGTACCAAATAAATACTATTTGTTGGTCTGGAACTCATTTCCTTTTATCTAGCACCTCATTTTTCCAATTGGCAATTTTCGGTCAATTTTGGTCATTCTCTTTGGAGAGAGTTCAAAATACGGAGTTTGTTGCTCGAAACTTACCTAATGTCTCAAGGTACCAAATAAAGAGTATTTGTTGGTCTCGAACTCGTTTCGTTGTTTCTAGAAGCTGGTTTTCCCAATTGGCAATTTTCGGTCAATTGTCGTCATTCTTTTTGGAGAGAGTTCAAAGCAAGGAGTTTGTTGCTCAAAACTTACCTAATATCTCAAGGTACCAAATAATGAGTATTTGTTGGTCTAGAACTCATTTCATTGTATCTAGCACCTAGTTTTCCCAATTGGCAATTTTCGGTCGGTTTTGGTCATTCTCTTGGGAGAGAGTTCAAAACAAGGAGTTTGTTGCTCAAAACTTACCTAATATGTGAAGGAATTAAGTAAAGAGTATTAGCGGGTCTAGAACTCATTCTGTTGTATCTAGCACCTAGTTTTTCCAATTGGCAATTTTCGGTCACTTTTGGTCATTCTCTTTGGAGAGAGTTCAAAACAAGGAGTTTGTTGCTCGAAACTTACCTAGTATCTCAAGGTAATAAAGAGTATTTGTTGGTCTAGAACTCATTCTGTTGTATCCAGCACCTGGTTTACCCAATTGGCAATTTTCGGTCAATTTTGGTCATTCTCATTGGAGAGAGTTCAAGACAATGTGTTTATACCTCGAAGCTTACCTAATTTCTCAAGGTACCAAGTAAAGAGTATTCGTTGGTCTAGAACATATTCTGTTGTATCTAGCACCGCGTTTTCCTAATTGGCAATTTTTGGTTAGTTTTGGTCATTCGCTTTGGAAAGAGTTCAAAACAAGGAGTTTGTTGCTCGGAACTTACCTAATATGTCAAGGTACTAAATAAAGAGTATTTGCTGGTCTAGAACTCATTCTGTTGTATCTAGCATCTAGTTTTTCCAATTGGCAATTTTCGGTCAATTTTGGTCATTCTCTTTGGAGAGAGTTCAAAACAAGGAGTTTGTTGCCCGAAACTTACCTAATATCTCAAGATAACAAATACTATTTGTTGGTCCGGAACTCATTCTGTTTTATCTACCACCTAGTTTTTCCAATTGACAATTTTCGGTCAATTTTGATCATTCTCATTGGAGAGAGTTCAAAACAAGGAGTTTGTAGATCGGAACTTACCTAATTTATCAAGGTACCAAATAAAGAGTATTAGTTGGTCTCGAACTCGTTTCGTTGTATCTAGCACCTAGTTTTTCCAATTGGTAATTTTCGGTCAATTGTCATCATTCTCTTTGGTGAGAGTTCAAAACAAGGAGTTTGTTGCTTGAAACTTACCTAATTTCTCAAGGTACAAAATAAGGAGTATTTGTTGGTCTAGAACTCATTCTGTTGTATCTAGCACCTAGTTTTCCCAGTTGGCAATTTTCGGTCTATTTTGGTCATTCTCTTTGGAGAGAGTTCAAAATAAGGAGTGTGTAGCTCGAACTTTACCTAATATCTCAAGGTACCAAGAAAAGACTATTCGTTGGTCTAGAACTCGTTCTGTTGTATCTAGCACCTAGTTTTCCCAATTGGCAATTTTCGGTCAATTCTGGTCGTTCTCTTTGGAGAGAGTTCAAAACAAGGAGTTTGTTGCTCGAAACTTACCTAATATGTCAAGGTACTAAGCCAACTGGGGCTAGCTCAGTTGGTCCAAGGTTTGAGGGTTGTGTGTGTGTGTTTGGGGGGTTAGGGGTTCAAACCTTGGTAGTGTGTGTGTGTGTGTGTCATTTTCCTTTAATTTGTAGTAAGTGGTGGTCATTAGTTAAGCCCCACTTTTTAAAAAATTTATATAATATGTCACGGTACTAAATAAAGAGTATTTGCCGGTCTAGAACTCATTCTGTTGTATCTAGCACTTAGTTTTTCCAATTGGTAATTTTCGGTCAATTTTGGTCATTCTCTTTGGAGAGAGTTCAAAACAAGGAGTTTGTAGCTCGAAACTTACCTAATATCTCAAGGTACCAAATAAAGAGTATTTGTTGGTCTCGAACTTGTTTCGTTGTATCTAGCTCCTAGTTTTCCCAATTGGCAATTTTTGGTCAATTGTCGTCATTCTCTTTGAAGAGAGTTCAAAACAATGTGTTTGTTGCTCAAAACTTACCTAATATCTCAAGGTACAAAATAATGAGTATTTGTCGGTCTAGAACTCATTTCATTGTATCTGGCACCTAGTTTTCCCAATTGGCAATTTTCGGTCAGTTTTGGTCATTCTCTTTGGAGAGAATTCAAAACAAGGAGTTTGTTGCTCGAAACTTACCTAATATATCAAGGTACTAAATAAAGAGTATTTGCTGGTATAGAACTCATTCTGTTGTATCTAGCACCTAGTTTTTCCGAATGGCAATTTTCGGTCGATTTTGGTCATTCCCTTTGGAAAGAGTTCAAAACGAGGAGTTTGTTGCTCAAAACTTACCTAATATCTCGTGGTAACAAATAAAGAGCATTTGTTGGTCTAGAATTGATTTTGTTGTATCTAGCACCTAGTTTTCCCAATTGGCAATTTTCGGTCGATTTTAGTCATTCTCATTGGACAGAGTTCAAAACAAGGAGTTTGTAGCTCGAAACTTACCTAATATCTCAAGGTACCAAATAAAGAGTATTTGTAGGTCTCGAACTCATTTCGTTGTATCTAGCACCTAGTTTTCCCAATTGGCAATTTTCGGTCAATTGTCATCATTCTCTTTGGTGAGAGTCCAACACAAGGAGTTTGTTGCTCGAAACTTACCTAATTTCTCAAGGTACCAAATAAAGAGTATTTGTTGGTCTAGAACTCATTCTGTTGTATCTAGCACCGTGTTTTCCCAGTTGGCAATTTTTCGTCTATTTTGGTCATTCTCTTTGGAGAGAGTTCAAAACAAGAAGTTTGTAGCTCGAAACTTACCTAATATCTCATGGTACCAAGTAAAAGAGTATTCATTGGTCTAGAACTCATTCTATTGTATCTGGCCCCTAGTTTTCCCAATGGAACAAAAAAATAATCTGAATCGACCTCCACCATTATAGAATCTAAAAGTGGCTGGGAGAGGTCAATATCAATTAAAATCTGTGCAAAGTGACCGAAATCCCCTTTAAGTGTCATTTCGTCAAAATGGATGGGAACACCAACTCCTCGAGCTAAATCAGAAAGAATCTGACGGTCCAAATACACCCAAGGCAGTTCGTAAAATCTTACCCATATTTGAGAGTTAGTCGTGTTTTGGGTAGTTGGGTTGAAATTAGGAAACCAAGGTTATAGACGCAAAATTCCAGGTTTTAAATTCAAAGAGCCCATAGACCAAGCTCTATTTTTCTCCTTCTCTGAAGAAAAAAGAATTTGGAAAAACCCTTTACCCAGCGAAATTACACGCCAAGCTAGAGAGAGCTTCCAAAAGGATTGCAATTTAAACTTCAGATCAACTAGCTTCCAAGGAATATCCCTTTTAGACAAAAAGACTCTTCCAATAAGAGAGAATTGACAAAGAGTCATTCTGTTTTGCAGGACCCGATCGTTAACTTTGACACAAACATAATTGCCTTTGATAGTTGGTTTAGACAATTCCGGAGCAATGAGAGAATCATTGGAGTGCATAACCTTCGGAATAGAAGCAGAACCATACGCACCAACCTTATCATGGGGAACAAGACCACTTACCACATTAGCAAAAGTAGGACCTGCATCCACACCTAAATGCAAATATGCCAAAGAAGGATCTGAAATTGCATCACAAGGGGGCAAAATATTTGGACCGGCCTTCAAGATTTCAGGTCCTGGAATAGGAATCCTCTAATCTTTCAAAGTACCAACTGGATCCTTAGAAATAACAGCATAGCGAGCCTTCGAATTTAACCCAGAAACTTGAAAAGAAGCATCTATATTTGAAACAGTACCAGAAATACCATGAGGCAAAGAAACCTGATGTGAACCATCCCTTAATGATCCCAAAGCAGCCCCATGAGCAACAACAGGTATACCATCATTCAACGTGAAACCAACAATCCCAGACCTCGTGATTAGACCACCATCAGGGATCCCATGATTAAGTCCCTCATGTTTGTTGTCCAAAACTCCCATACCACCTGAGCATGAAGCTTCTCCAATCGCAAGCCTTTGATTCGCATTATCAGCAGTGACAACACATAATGAAGCCTCACCCGAAGTCAGATCATTTAAAGCCTTGTCGCCATCACCCATGGAGCTCTAGGCCAAATTGAACCCTAGCCCTAGGTTAGAGGCATAACCATGGACAGCTTTTAAAGAGTCCAAACTGTTCTCAGAATCAGAAGAGGGAACAGATTTCGGTCGATAATCATTAAAAGAATAACCTGAGAGTAGGTAGGCAGAGGTGTAGCAATCTTGTGACATCCCCCGATCCCACACGCGCACGTAGGAGATATTCGTAAAAATATTTAGTGAGATCGGGAGACGCCACTCGACTTAAACTGATAAAATCGGGAAAAATTAAAACTTTTTAAACTTTCAGGGAGAAAACGGGAAACTCCACTCATAAATACATATAATATAATTTATACACGTATATACCCTAGCAAAGTGGGCCTCTCATAAAATATATATAA
>JXTC01000758.1:26583-47305 GCA_002914845.1 Trema orientale
TCTTCCACACACACCTTGCCACCGAGGATATTGACCCTTTCCACTTTCAATTTCTATTCAAGACAACAGGTAAGTAGAGATTTATTTTTAACTGCATCACAAGAACAGTAGTAGAAATAAGATATTTTCCTACATGCTTATGTGTATTATATCAATTATATGGTTGTTGTTTTGTTCATGAAAGACATAAGCATGACATTATCATTTAAGCATGATTTTCAAAGAAATGAAGTTTTCCACGCATTGAATTTAAAGTAGTACCATTGTACTAATTTTATGAGATATGTTTTAAGTACAGTGTTTAGTCTGTCTGCGTTGGGTAAGTATGGTTTGCACAGGCATCCTTCCCGCATAGGTGGGCACGGCTTACCGACTGCCGGGACTGAGCATTGTACTATGAGATTGGTATATTACTTAGTTGGTCTGCGTTGGGTAGGCATGGTTCACATTGGCCATGTGTTTCCTTCCCGCACAGGTGGGCACGGCCTACCGACTGCCGTGACTTTGTAATGTACCCAAGGGCCCTATAAAGAAATGTTTTCTAAGAAAAGTGCATTAAAATGAAAAGTTATGAAAGAAAGAGTACAATGGGAATTTCAATGAAGTATATGCATGAGACACATTCATGAGTATGCATGGTCTTTACTTACTGAGCATTAGCTCATGTAGTTCCTGTGATGCAGGTGAGGAGGTTTTTGATGTGTAGAGCTGCTGGTTGGCTAGCATGCTTTCTTGTCGCCATGATCATACAAATGTAGACGAGCTTGACTTGTGGGCGATGTTTTCTATATATTTTGTTATTCTGGTATGTTGTAAATATTACTGCTGGTGGCAAGATAAACTGATAAGGAGTTTTCGGTTGTATATTTTGTAAATACACTTTTAACAAGTAATGCCACGCAGTTGTTTTAGAGCTTGAAAAGTTTAAATTTGACCCACTTTTTGCAAAATATAAAAGTATGGTTTAAGAAAGAGTAACACTCCCAAGTTTGACCTGCGTAGTCATAAGGTTAGGCGAAGGGGGCGTTACACGGTGGTCACCAACAAGAACAATGAACTGATCCCTACAAGAATAGTAACGGGGTAGAGAATATGCATAGATTGCCAAAAGCTGAACAAGGCCACTTGAAAAGACTATTTTCCTCTACCATTCATCGATCAAATACTTGATAGACTGGCTAGTCATGATGTTTACTGCTTCTTGGATGGCTACAGTAGTTACAACCAAATTTCCATTGCCATAAAAGACCAAGAGTTAACTACATTCACTTGTCCTTATGGAACTTTTGCATTCAGGAGGATGCCCTTTGGTTTGTGCAATGCCCCAGCCACTTTTCAAAAGTGTATGATGACTATCTTTACAAATATAATGGAGAAATTCTTTGAGGTATTTATGGAAGATTTTTCAGTTTTTGGTGATTCATTTGATTTGTGCTTGGATAATCTGTTGTTAGTGCTCCAACATTATGAAGACACAAATTTGGCGCTTAATTAGGAAAAATACCATTTCATGGTACAAGAGGGAGTAGTGTTCGGTCACAAGATCTCCAAAATGGGTATTAAAGTTGATAAAGCCAAGTTGGAGACCATATTGAAGCTTTCATCCCCGGTCAATGTCAAGGTAACTCGAAGTTTCCTTTGCCATGCCGGGTTTTATCGAAGATTCATCACCAAACCATTGTGCACACTACTTGAGAAAGATGAGGTATTCAAATTTGATGATGCTTACCTATATGCTTTTGAAACTTGTGACAGCACCTATTATTGTGGCACTAGATTGGGTCTTGCCTTTGGAGTTGATGTGTGATGCAAGCGACTATGCCATTGGCGTTGTTCTGGGATAGCGAAAAGACAAGGAGTTCCATGCCATATATTATGCTAGCAAAACACTCAATAAAGCTCAGTCCAATTACACGACACCAAAGAAGGAGCTACTTGTTGTGGTGTTCGCATTTGACAAATTCATATCGTATTTGATTGGCATGAAAGTGATTGTATACATAGACCATGCAACAATCAAATATCTTATCTCCAAGAAGGATACGAAGCTGCAGTTGATTCGATGGGTTCTTTTACTGCAAGAATTTGATTTAGAGGTTAAAGACAAAAAAAGAATAGAGAATCAAGTAGCTGACCACCTCTCAAGAATAGAGGGGGAGAAAAACAAGGATGCCGAGTTGTTAATCAATGAAATCTTTTCTGATAAGCAACTCTTTGTGCTAGGTAATAATGTACCATGGTATGCTGACTATATGAATTACCTGGTGTGCAAGCAGATGCCTCCTGACCTCACTCGTCACCAAAAGAAAAAGTTCTTGCATGATCTGCGGTACTATTTCTGGGATGAACTTTTTTTATTTAAACAATGTGTTGACCATGTTATTAGGCAGTGCATACGAAAGGAAGAGATTGAAGACATACTCCACCATTGTCATGCTTCAGAGTATAATAGTCATTTTGGAGAAGAAAGAACCCCTGCTAAGGTGTTATAATCGGGATTCTATTGGCCATCACTATTCAAGAATGCCCATTTCTTTGTTTCAAGGTGTGATAAATGTCAACGAATAGGTAACATCTCTAGAAGGAACGAAATGCCTCTTAACACTATCCTGGAGTTTGAAATCTTTGATGCATGGGGAATCGACTTCATAGGGTTATTCATTCCATCCTTTGGCAATCTTTACATATTGGTGGCGGTAGACTGTCTCAAAATGGGTTGAAGTCGTGGTGTTGCCTACCAATGACTCCGAGGTGGTGCTCAACTTCCTTAAGAAGAATGTCTTCAATCAATATGTTATACCAAGGGTAGTAATCAGTGATGAAGGCTCTCATTTCTGCAACAAGTACTTTGAAGCTTTACTTGCCAAGTATGGAGTTACACACAGAGTTGCAATTGCTTACCATCCTCAAACTAAGGAGCAAGCTGAGATTTCTAACAAGAATTGAAGCACATCATTGAGAAAATGGTAAGTCTCACATGTAAAGATTGGTCCAAGAGACTTGATGATGCTTTATGGGCATACCGAATTGCATATAAGACTCCAATTGGTACATCTCCTTATAACGAATTGCATACAAGACTCCAATCTTCTGTGTTTTCGAAGATCGATTTGAGATCTGGTTACCATCAGTTAAGAGTCAGAGAAGAAGATATTCCGAAAATTGCTTTTAGAACTCAGTATGGTCATTATGAGTTCCTAGTGATGCCATTCGGTCTGACCAATGCTCCGGTAGTATTTATGGACCTAATGAACAGGATATTTAAGAAATTCCTAGATAAGTTTGTTATTGTATTCATTGATGACATTTTGGTGTACTCACGATCTAGAGAAGAGCATAAAGAGCATTTGAGAATCGTCCTTCAAATACTGAAAGAGAAAGAGTTATATGCTAAATTCAAGAAATGTGAATTTTAGTTAGAAAAGGTATCGTTCCTTGGTCACGTTGTCTCTCAGGATGGAATTTCTGTTGACCCAATCAAGGTTGAGGCAGTTAATAATTGGTCTAGACCTACAAATGTAACAGAAGTCAAGAGTTTTCTATGTTTGGCCGGTTACTACAGAAGGTTTGTTGAAGTATTTTCCAAGATAGCTATGCCACTCACACAATTAACCAGGAAGAGTAAGTTTATATGGACTGATAAGTGTGAGAAGAGTTTTCAAGAATTGAAGCAGAGATTAATTTCAGCACCAGTCCTAACTATACCTTTAGGTACAGAAGGGTTTGTAATTTACAGTGATGCTTCGAAACAAGGTCTGGGATACGTCCTCATGCAAAATGGGAAGGTTATTGCTTATGCTTCAAGACAGCTAAAGGATTATGAGCACAATTATCCTACTCATGATATAGAACTAGCAGCAGTGGTAGTTGCATTAAAGATTTGGCGACATTATCTGTATGGTGTTCATTGTAAAATTTTTACCGATCATAAAAGTTTAAAGTATTTGTTCACTCAGAAGGAATTGAACATGAGACAAAGACGTTGGCTAGAATTGGTAATAGACTATAATTACGACATCAGTTATCATCCAGGAAAAGCCAATGTTGTGGCGGATGCACTCAGCAGAAAATCATCTGGTAGTTTGGCAGCTGTACATGAATTGGAAAAACCTTTGCGGGAGGATTTATGCAAATCTGGTATCGAGCTAATTACTGGAAAATTATCTGTTATGACTTTACAATCTACCTTATTAGACAGAATTAAACAAGGCCAAAAGGAAGATCCTGAGTTAATTGGAAACAAAGAATTAGTGGAATCGGGGAAAAAGTCAGATTTCACTATTTCTGCTGAAGGAGTTATTAGATTTCAAGGTAGACTATGCGTACCTGATGACAGAAGTATCAAGGAAGAAATTCTAGTAGAAGCACATAATACTCCATATTCAGTCCATCTAGGTACTACTAAAATGTATAATGATTTGAAGACTCTTTACTGGTGGGCAGGAATGAAAAAAGGATATTTTCAAGTTTGTGGAACATTGCTTAACATGTTAGCAGATTCAGGCTGAGCACAAGAGACCGGCAGGAGAGCTACAACCACTCCCATTACCTGAGTGGAAATGGGAGGAGATCGCTATGGATTTTGTGGTTGGGTTACCAAAGACAGTATCTCGTCAAGATGCAGTTTGGGTTATAGTTGACAGACACACTAAGGTAGCTCATTTCATTCCAATTTCTATGACCTACTCCATGGATAAACTTGCTGCATTTTACATTAAGGAGATTGTTAGACTTCATGGAATTCCAGTTTCCATAATCTCAGATAGAGATGCCAGATTTACTTCAAAATTCTGGGAGAGTGTACAACAAGCTTTGGGAACTAAATTGAAATTTAGTACCGCATTCCATCCACAGACAGATGGCCAAGCTGAGAGGACTATTCAAATCTTGGAAGACATGCTTAGAGCTTGTGTTATGGACTTCCAAGGATCGTGGAATCACTACCTACCGTTACTTGAGTTTTCCTATAACAACAGCTTTCAAGCTATAATTGGTGTTGCACCTTATGAGATGTTGTATGGTAGAAGGTGTAGATCTCTAATTCACTGGGATGATGTTGGAGAACGATAATATTTGGGTCCCGATATTATTAGAGATACAGCTGAGGCAGTTGAAAAGATCAGAAAACATATGATAGCAGCTCAAAATAGGCAGAAGTTTTATGCGGACCCAGAACATCGACCCTTACACTTTTCTATTGGTGATAAAGTATCTCTCAAAGTGGCCCCTATGAAAGGTGTAATGAGATTTGGAAAGAAAGGAAAGTTGAGCCCGAGATTTATTGGTCCCTATGAAATCCTCGAGAAAGTTGGGAGTTTTTCTTATAGACTTGCTTTGCCCCCAGAGTTATCAAGTGTACACAACGTCTTCTATGTTTCTATGCTGAGAAAGTATGTATCGGATCCATCCCATATTCTTAGCCAGGAACCACTTGAATTGGATCCAAAGTTAACCTATGAGGAACACCCCAATCAGATTTTAGACAGAAAGGAGAAAGTATTGAGAAATAAAAAGATTCCTCTAGTGAAAGTTCTATGGCGAAACTATTCTGTAGAGGAGGCTACATGGGAATGGGAAGACGAAATGAGGAACCAACATCCAGAGTTATTCGGTAAGCAAATTTCGAGGACGAAATTTTTATTAGGAGGGGAGGATTGTGATATCTCGAATTTCCTAATGACACCCAATTCCTCACATAATTAAAGAGCCAATAATAATGTGATTACATAGCATTTTCCATTATATTAGTGTCATATCTGCATAATATTTTAAGTTTTAATTTTAAATTATTATGGTTATTAATTCTTATTACGTTTGAAGACAATTTGCAGTAAAATGCTCTGGAAGTGCTCACTGGTACAAATTTGACATCCATTAAATTATTACTCTTAAATAATTATTTTCCATACTACTTAATTAAAAAATAAATAAATAAATAAATAAAATAAAATTCTTGTTTAGAGAAGTCATTAATTCTAATTTTATATATTGTGTTAGTTTGGAACGATTATGTTTTATTTAATTGATTGTCTAGTTGCATTATCTACTTAGGTGTAAAAAACACAAAAAAAAAGAGAGGATAAGTACGAGAGCCGACATTAGTTAGTCAGTTAAGACCTTAGGATATATAGACATATATCTTTTTATTCATGAATCTACTTGAATTACTTTCTCTACCCCGTCTCTTAAACCCTTGATTACTATGGAAACGTGTATGCTAGTGGATATGTGCAAAGCCAAGTTGTCTTAGAGTTTAACTTTTTGAAGGTAACGATCACCTGATTAATATATCTTTTGTAATACTTGTATCCTATTCTACGTTTTGGGATATATTGTTGGAAAGATCATTAAACTAATATGTGTGAACTATTTGTGGGTGTGAATTTTTTTAAAGAAAAAAAAAAGTCTATAGTACATAGATTTGTATGAGATTGTCTTGGAAACATACACGTGATTAAAGATTTCCACTATGGATATAATAAATTGCTAAGTTCATTTGCTTTTATTTCCACTATCAGATTACTTTGATTTCCTTTGTTGTTGTTTTTGGATCCGAACCCAATAATTGTTTAGACTTTAAATATCAAAGCCAATAATTTGAATTTTCACTAGTCTTTCCTACTCCAAGAAAATTAACGTGCAGTGAGTTAATATATGGATATTGTTTACTTGGGTTTGAGGGCATTATAAACCTTGAGATGGGAAACTTGAATGGAAGGCTTGATTGATTAGTGTATACTATTATTTTTACTTTTTGCTTTAAGGTATATGGGTCAATTTTGGATCTGTTAATATGAGGTACAGTTCATTCGTTTTTACTTGTAATTTATTCTCTTTGATTTCTATTACTATATAGCTAAAAGTAAAATTTCCTAGCTCCTATATTTTTTTTTTTTTTTTTGGTTCTAGTTACTATATGTACATGAAATTATTATAGATAAATCTTTGGAGGGAATATATTTATGTTCAGGTCGTAGAATAATTTAGTTTGAAATATACTAAAAGCTATTTACACCTTACTCACTTTTATTATGACAATCGTAAGGAATTAAGTAATTGTTCAAATTGGATTATCCATATGACTTTATATAATAAAAGCTTTTAATTTCAAGCGCTACTAATATGTGATGCTTATGAACTATTTCGAATATTTTCTTAGGCTTGGAAATGATTGTGGAGTGGGATTAGAATATCTATATTAATTGTGTAGTTAATTGTATAGTGTTTCATATTCTCTTGCTTCGAATAATATTAGGAAATAGTTATTTTCAAGTAAAGTTTAAAATGATAATATTTGAAAATAAATAGGGTCACGTCAATTGTACCAAGAGCAACGGGCATTTCACGGGAAAATAGATAGAGCTCGAAAACAAGGTAAGTAACGTTACACCTGCAATGTAAGAAATTCTTTATTTCTGTGAATTTGTAGAATTTGTGGATATAGAATCTGTGGATATGTGTACATACGTATTTATCATTCAGCTTTGCATGAGACATGAACATATGGTGTATTTATATTGTCTGACGAGTATTGGTGAATAGGGTGTGGCGGGCTAGCGCCCAAATATGTGATATGGTTCCTTCGGGAATATTCTGGTCCTTTCGGGGACAATATGGTTCCTTCGGGAATATTTTGATGGCGGTATGGGGTGGACCTCTGCTGTATACAGAGGGGATTCTCTGGGGCTCGAGACCCCCATATAGCTCATGATATGTTATACGTTCTCTGAGTGGCTCAGCGATTCACGGTCTTATCAGGCAATATAATATACACAGGGATCCCAATCATATAATTCTCTGTTCTCTATTATGTGCACTCTGCATTTGCATGCGTTACTTACTGAGTTTTATACTCACAAATATTTTTACATTGCAGAGGGTACTAATGCTACTTGAGTTAAAGGAAGAGCGCCGACTTTCCGATTGCGGCTTGTGTATATGAGCATTTTGACGCTGTGGTTTCCTGATAGGTGATTTTGTACCTATTTTGTGTGTATATATTATGTATATTTTATGAAAGGCCCACTTTACAAGGGCGTATATAGGTATGTATTGGAGTATGTATAATTATGAGTGGATTTTTCCCTTTTTCTTCCAGAAAGTTTAAAAAGTTTTAAATTCTCTAGTATTTTGTCAATTCTAAGTCTAGTAGCGTCTCCCGATCTCATTAAATATTTATACAAATATCCTTGCGTACGCGTGTGGGACCGGGGGATGTCACAGGAGAGGCTCAGGTCGTGGCTGGAGAGATAGGGAAAGTAAATGACCAGATTTGGCCAAAAAGTGATACTTAATAACTAAGAAATGGCATAACTTAAATTCTAAGGAGTATTTTAGGTATTTTGCTCATTACTTTCCATGTGTCCAGCTCTAAAACATCCTTAGCATACTCACCACGTTGCTGGTCCATCCTATACACCCAAGTGTAGTCTAAAATAGTGAAACCTAGCTTAGAAGGTGAAAACTAGTCATGCTTTGACCTATAATCCCATATGGCCAATCTTATTGTAATCTAGTGGAACCTAGCCCTATAACCAGTCATTAAACATAAAAAGAGAGTCAATTACACTCCAATTAACATGGCAAACATAGTATTAGCACTTAATTATTAGAATGCACAAAAATGACATTACGCGACTAAGCTTAATCTAAGCTAGCTTAGTACAACTAAATACAAATTAGTGTCCAGAATGCCACCTCGTGCTTACCTGGAGCCGACAAATGAAATGCTATAAATGAGTCTTAGACATTAAATTAAGCCTATTTGACGTGTTAAACACACAGTGAATTCGGCTCCAAAGTGCGTGAAAATTGCATTTTACCGAAAAACTACTATTTGACCAAGTTATCAACAAGTACGATCTTAATGCATGCGCACATAGTATTAATTTCATAATTATATCCTTTGTTCTTTTAGCACACCGAGCTCTCTCTTTCTGAGGGTATTGAACCTTTACACTGCATCGGAACACTTCGGCAATTATTAGTACAATAACATGTACGTGAATGCACATAATATAATGAATGAGCATGTTCTTATGAAACTGGTAATAATGACTTCTAGATGCCTATTATGCAATTAGAGCATGTTTATTATTGGCTCTCTTAATTATGTGAGGAGCTGGATGTCACATCATATCCCTTCACAGTGATTAACGTCTCACCACATGGTGCAATTGAGATTAAAGACGCTAGTTCAAGTAGAAGATTCAAAGTTAATGGTCAAAGGCTTAAGGAGTATTTAGGGTGAGAACTTGAACGGGAGGAGTCTTCAGTCACTTTAGCTAGCCCTCAATAAGGAATGGCATGGTCAAGCTAGGGAGGTTAAATAAGCGCTACTTGGTGGCAACCAAAGTTTTTGAATTTTCTGAGTTTGGAAGTTAAAGTTGAGCTTGTGCTTGGTTGTGTTTGGTTGAAAATAAACTGGAGAATATGTGTTGGGAAGGGTGAAATTGCAGAAAAATTTAGTTTGTGCGGTCATTTTGGCACTTCAGGAGGTCAGAATGGTGCCCCAGCGCCATTTTGGGGTACTAAAAATAGAAGCTTGGGGCCTCGGTGCTAGAAAATGGCGACATTTTCTCTCAAATACCCAGCCGGTGGCGCCGCACAAAAAAAAAAAAAGAAAACCTCAATTTGGCACCGCAGAGCCACTCGCTGAGCAAGATTTTTTAAGGGAGCCGTAGCTCTCTCCCCCTAAAAACAAACACTCCTCTCCTCCACCCTCTCACACTCCTATCTCCATATTTCAACTAATCTCTATCTTAACCACTCAAAACTTCACCATTTCCTCTCACCACCTGCTATTTCAACCTCCAAACACCACATTCACCATACCATTCCACCATCTCCATCTTCAACATTTTCCTCCATTGGTGGTGCCTCACATAAACTCCTTAAGACAACTCTTCAAGTGAAGTATTCCACATCTTATTTTTCGCATTTTTGGTGGTTTTGAAGTCTACATTGGTGCTTTTGATTGGTAATTGTAAATCTGGGAAGATCTTGATACACAAACACCATAGTCACAAGTTTAAATTTCTTGTGCACAACCAATGTTCGATAAAATGTCTCTTTGAGGTTTTGTGCATGAAATTTCTTTATCTGGGGAAATTTTGAGCGAGAAACATTTAATTGTTACTTCTAAGTAAGAGGAGAGTGAATTGTAGCCATTTTTAATTGGAGCAAGTTAGGTTTGGAAGAAATTTTAATACTTTGTGTCTTAAGCCTCTCCATCCAAGTTGGTAACTTTTTCAGTGAAAAGATTGAACATTTTTTTTTTGCTTCATTTTTGCTCCTTGTGGATGAAAGTTTTAGTTTGCCTTTGAGGGGAACAATATCGTTGTGAAACAAAGAGCACACTTAGTGTTGAATGGTGGAGAGTCGTGTTGCTTCACTTGATTTCCATAGGTATTTGGTGGTATATTATTGTTGCATAGTGATAGTTGTGCTACTAACTGGGGGAATTTGAAAGTTTTGAGCATTGGTACAATGGCACCTAAGAGGAAGGCTACAGCTGCAAGTCCAAGTTTTGATCAAGACCGCTTTGTATCTTTGAAAGCTTCCAATACATTTGAGTGTAAAAGAGCAGTCATTCCTGAAATGGGCTTTGATATAGGTGAAGATAACTTCGCTGATTTTGTGGCTAAAATAAAAAGAAGAAAATGGGAGAAGCTCTGTGAGCAACCAAATGCTGGGGTGCAAGTGATTGTGCAAGAATTTTATGCCAACGCAGCTGAACATAGAAACTGCATCACCAAGGTTTGTGGGTAGAATGTTTCATTTACAAGGGCATCGACCAACAGTTATTTCAAGCTGCCTAACATAGACAATGATGAGTTAGCCACCTTTGAGAAAGCACCAGACTACGATGATGTATTGAAGGTTCTATGCGGGCCAGCCACCGAACGGATATGGCACAAGGATGAGCAGAAATGTCTCAAAATAAAAACAAAGTCTACATCCACCAAAGCTGTCTTATTTTCTGAATGCTCGCTTGATACAGGTGTCTCATCACAGTGACATGACTCCTAACTGTGTTGTTCTTCTTTATGCCATCATCAAAAGCATATCTATAGATGTTGGGCGAGTGATTCGTTGTTCCATCTTATATGCCATTCACAAGGTGATGAATGGAATGACCTACCCATTATTAATTACTGAATTATGCTCCCGAATGGGAGTTGTTTCGGTACACAGTAATGACTTGGTTCTCCCTCAGCATGTTCTCAACTGACCTGCCTTGGTGAGATTGTTGAAACATGAGTCTGCCTCCCACTCGTCAGCAGGAGCCTTCTCTAGTAGGCCACACACTGTTGCTTCAGCACCTAAAATTATACTTGAACCTGATGCAGAAGACGAAGAGTCCGATTCTGATTTCAATGACGAATCGAGCTCTATGCTACAACGGTTGACCCTAGTGGAACAAGGCTTCAATAAGCTGTTGGGATATTTGCCATTAAAAATAGATTTCCAATTTTACCCTTTTAGTGTAAATAACTTTCTCCTATATACAATTATGATATTTGCTAGATTAAACTATCTCTGTTGAATAGTTTATTTATCTGAAAAAGATTCCATGACTTTATTTGTGAATAAAGAAACAAACATGATTAAGTGTTAATTATGGGGAGACTTGTTTCTTTATCTAAGTCTAAATAAATTTGTTCACAATTTGTAAATAAAGATGGAATACTTTATTTACTAAAGATTGTAGTGTTTGTCTATCTCAATGGGAATGACGTGTCTCAAATCACTGAAGTGTCTAACTTCTGATAGAAACACTAGTACAACATAAATAAGTTGTGTGTATTGAACTGGACCAGGCAATATAAAGAATTGGAGTGCCGTAACTCAATTCTCATATTACCATAAATTAGCTCTTAACATATAAATCTTAATCCTTGATGTTTCACTAGACTTGCTTTCATGGGTTATAGCCTTTTGATTTGTTAAAAGACTAGCCTCTATGAAATAAGAGGCGAACTCTGACATATTGGAGGTTATGGCTTATGAATTGATAGGAACACTAAATAGTTAGGGATACTATACATTAACGCCACTTTAGGTTCTTTCAGGATTCATGGAACAATTAAATCTAAGATCTTAGTATTCACTTTGTGAATTGGTTGATAATTTTGTCTAAATGGCCAGTGAGAACAAATTATTGACAATATTATTCTTTGATAGAAAGATTGTAACTTAAAGGTAAACATGCGTTGGAAGAGTATTACGGTAATTTCACCTATCCAACTATGGCATTGTAAAGGGATTTTATATGTGGTATAAAATATACTAGATGGATTGGTTAATCAAGGCTAGTTGATTAAATCCCTATAAAAAGTATGAAATTTAATCTAAGAGTGTAGTATTGGGCCTTTAATGGAGTGTTCCCTTTACTATTAGCATTTATATAAATACCATAATAAGAGTTATTATGTATTTATCATACTATTGGAGCATAGATTATTTGGATCCATTAGGTCCCTTGTCTAACTCAACAAAGCTCACTAATTGGTTGGTGGTATTTGCGAAATTAGTTTCATGAGACTGTGTAAAATAATGATTCTATATAGAAGTTGGTATTTTTAAAAATAAGTTTCATGAGTTAGACATATTTATAAAAATACACCCGAAGCCGAAATTGGAGAACAAGCCCAGTCCTAGTTGGACTGGGATTAGCAGTTTTAGGCCTTATATATATAAGATATATAAGAGAAAAAACTACACAGTAACATATAGAGTGTCACACGTATAGCAGAGGGAGAGAGAGAGGTGCTCTGTGCCAACTACAGTGAAAAAGAGAGAGAAAAAGTTTCCTGCAATCTCACAGTCTCATCTCACGTCCTGGTGTTCTTGATCGTTCTCTAACGAAGAATTTAACTTGGTTCCCACTCACCTCATCAACCAAGAGCAAAAGCATAGATAAGAAGATCTAGGGTTGAAGATTTGATCATCATCAACAAGGAGATCAAGGAGGAACACGCTACAAAAGGTAAACCCTAATCTCATCCCTAAGGTTTACGTATCTAAATTTGATTTATGTTATACATGATCCTGTAATTGATATATGCATGTGCTATTATTATGAAAATTGTTTTCATGAAAATTTTAAAACCTAAAGCCACTATTTTGCATCCATGTATGATTTTTTCCATATTTTGCATCTATGTATGATTTATGATGTGATCATGTGTTTTCTATAGTTTACATCCATGTATGATTTTTTCCTAAGTGTTAGGTCTAAATACCATCATGAGCATCATGAGGAGTTCCAGCAATTCAACCAGTAGTTTCAGGCATACCAACAGTAGTGCCACCAGTGGGCAGATTATCAGACCAACTGCATTAACATGTTTGCCACTCACTTTGGCATGAACATGACATACTTTCAATTGCCCCTAGGACATCCTATGTATCCACCGATGCAACCACCACCACCACCGTCCTCTCCTCCACCTGCACGAGGTGGTCACCCCGATGTGGATCCCACTATGGAGACTGACTGAGCGATCTCCCATCAGGTATGTGCTTCTCCCCTTGCTCTTTAACTCTTTTGTGCCCTGAGGACAATGCATTTACTAAATTTGAGGGAATTAGTATGTTTCATTTCACTTGTCTTTCTCTTTTGTTTTAGTATTTGAGTCGTTTCGTGTTGAACTTTCAAACATCCTTTCTTTTTTTCCCTTCTTACTTGTTTATTTTAAGCTTCTAAGCAAGGTTAAAGGTTGGTGATATGATTGAGAGTATGTGTATAATAATTCTTTTGAAATATTTAGTATAAGGACTGTTTGTGTGCTCAAATCTATTGTGGTTTTGCTTTGCGAACAGATCTTGAACACTTTTTCACGTAGTTGTAAGCATTCTGCCTTGAATTGCTTAGAATAGTTTTATGCATATAACTTAGTAAAATAGGTAGTCTCACATCATCTTAAAACCCGTTTGATTGTCAATCGAGGCAAAATCCTAGGTAGCACGAAAATCAAAGAAATGATGTAGGCCATTTTGGACCGGTTGAACCTTTCAAGCCTACCCGTTAATTGAAATGTCCTTAGTCACCCCCTTTGAGCCAATTTTTTATCCCGTTTCATCTCATAAACCCTATAAACACTTCTTACTGATAAAAATTTTCTCAAATCACTTTACCTCACACCATAGATGTGCAGATGCTAATTAAGAACTTGTGGTGAAGTGCAAGCATTAAAAAAACAAAAACAAAAAAAAAAAACAAAACAAAACTAGAAAAGGAAAATATTTTGAAGAAAGAAGTTTGGTTACTTCAAGATGGTATCCTCAAAAATCAAATAAAATTAAAAAAAATTAAATGAAAATGGGTCAAAAACTAAGTTTGGGGGAATTGTTGTAATATGCTTGAGGGAATTCTAGTCATTAAGCAAAATGGGTATCTATGGCGTGATTTAGCCTAAATGATACCGTCCCATCTACCTACACCCAAGCTTTACATTACAAGCCGATAAAGACCTATTAATCTTCGAATTAGTGCTATTCTACATTAGTAGAGATTGACATGAAAAGCATGCTTACGAGATGATTGATTTAATTCTGCTGAGACACTTCAGATTTTGAAATCTAAGTCTGCATAATGTGACTTGAGTGACAGGGTAAGTGCAGGCAACTATTTCACACACGCACCAAGGGTGTAAACAGAGTGAGACAACTATCCTAATCGAAAATCTAAACTTTCGTGATGCTTAGTGTTTCTATTGAGTTATAAAATTCTGTTAAGAGTTCTAAAACCAATTCGACCTCATTCATAAGCTCTGTTTGTGCTATCCCATTTTTGTGTGGCTTGGTGAATATTTTCGATTGATTCTTCTTTTTATCTCAGCTCAAGGACGAGCTTTTGATAAAGTTTAGGAGAGTTTATTCGGTAGTTTCTACACATAACTTTACCTTCTGTTCAAGCTTAAGAATTACTTGTGTTTTTGCTCTTTTAATCCGATTTGTTGTTTTTGGTGCACATTTCAGGTGAGAAGTCATTAAGTGAAGAATTCCGATTTTTCTTGTAAAACTGAGGCTAAATCAAGGGAATTCTAATCATTCGCTAGCAAAGACAAGTGAACATCACCTTAGGAGCATGCAGCAGTGCCAGTTATGGAGAGAAAATGGGCACTGCAATGCCAAATCGGCGCCATGGTGCCACAATCATCCAAAAACTTCGCGCCGCAGTGCCACACCTTGGTGCCCCGGCATCAATAGCGTGGCACCATAATGCCACATCTGTGGCACCGCAGCGCCATTTCATGGCACCGAGGTGCCATTTCCTAAGCTTTGTGGCGTCGCAATGCCATAATTCGGCGCTACAGTGCCACCTTCTCGACCGTCTTAGTGCTGCGACGCCACAAAGTGCAAAACATGTTGTAGAATTCCTGGATTGTGGCTGGTCTGCCTCCAGTATTTAGTATCTCTTCAGCTCATCTGAGGAGGGACGGAAAAAAAACCCTAGCAATCAGAGTGAAAGAGAATTTCTGAAGGAGAAACAATAAGAAGAAGGAGGAATCAAAAGAAGACAAGGGGATTGAGCAAGCTTCAAAGAGTTTTTCTTTATCTTCCTTTAGCTTTACTCTTCTATCTTTCTGCAATGAACGTCTATAAGCTTATTTGTTTTTGTTCTATTTTCCTTTATATGACTATGAACTAAACTCTTTTGCTAGGATGTAATCAAACCTCTAATATAATTCATTTACTTTGTTTTTCTCATTTGTTCTTCATGTCCATTAATGAGCTAATTGTTCTACCTTTTGCTTAATGCATCTATTTACTTGGCCACTAAATAGTTTTGTTGGGTGAAACCTATATAAACTTAGGAAGGGGAATTTAGGTTTGGACATAGGTTGAACAACATAAGATTACCCAGTGTAGGGTGAGTTTGCATAGGATAGGAATTTACCTATATGACTCGTGCAACCTTATATAGGAATTCCCAAGCTTAATGAGTCTAATCAATTTATGTTAGGAGTAACATATTATCTTGTTTAGGCATTTTCACTTATATCTTGGGAAGGAGTTTGTGAATATCATTGAGTTCCCAGTTGTTAATTCTAAATGGATGATTGAACGGTGAGGAAAGCTAGAAATTGAAGGAGTTAGTGGGTAGATTACGTCCCTAGGTTTGTATCATTGGTGTAAAACTACTATTGTTTGCTTAGTGTTGATTTATGTTATTTTCTTTTATATAGAATTCACATTGTAATTTTTTTTCACAACAATCATTTATTGTCATTTGGATAAATTACCAACTAGTTATGATCAGTACTTGACATTGGTAAATCGTGTACTCCTGGTGGGATTCGGCACTCTCTTACCATTTACATTACTTATTGCGACCTGTATGCTTGTGGTTTGTTTGTTAGAAATAGCCCACCACATATCCTAATTACTCTTGGTGCAACAATCAAGGCCCTTCACCATATTTCCAGAACAAGCCTATATTTACATTGGAGTTTCCTCGTCGACCACATATACAAGAGGAAAAGCCATAACTAGAGGAGGTGCTTGAGTATTACATAAGAAGAATGGATACATATCTCCAAAAGCCAGAGAGAAAGTCATCCTTGGAAGACATAATAGTGTAACAATTGCAAAAAATGGATGCTTTCCTCCAAGAGCAAGAGGCCTCAATCTAAAGTCTTAAATATCAAGTAGGTCATTTTGCTACAATCGTCAACAATCCTGAAGGAATCTTTCATAGCAACACCGATTCAATTCAGGAGGAGCAATTCTACATCACTATAAATTATAGTGGATTTCATGATGATGACTCGATTCTATAGCTTCAAGAAGAAGAGGGAGACGGGAGAATTGCCACCATGCATAGTGATTTAGAGCAATATGTGAATATCTCAATGTCATCCTATGAAAAAAATCCAATCTCTAGGCTATAATTGACGAGAAAGCTTCGAATTGAAGACCTTAGAGAGAAATTTTATTGTCCACAACTACTAAATCAACAATTTACAACAAGTGGACTGTTGGTAACTTATTCTCACCATTTCTTCTCTCCCACTTATAGATATGAGGTGCTACATTCTTAAGATAGGAGCCCAAAAGATCACTCTATGCATTAGGATAGTCAACTGATGACATTAAGGGTGGACCTCAATTGGTCTCAACTTGTGGATGAGCCACAAGCGAAAAGTTAAGCCGAAGACTTTAACTCGAGTGCTTCTTGGGAGGCAACCCCAGTATATCTTTTCATTTTGGTGTGTTGAGCAATCCAAGGAGTTGGTACCACTTCAAGGAGACCAAGGTTCATGGCTATATGCCAACAAGAGGAGTATCCCTAATCTCATTTTTTTGTTCGTTAATTTTCTTATATTTTGCATGCTAAGTTTTGGGAAAGGGATAAACCTTGTTGGACTGTGCTTATGTTAATTTGTTTGTTGTTGTATGTTTATTTTTTTAGTCGTTTGATTGCATGTTTGAATAAGTAGAGGTATTCTATGCTCGCTTTGGTGATTTCCTAGTTCCAATGATAAGAACCTTGGGTGAATTTGTATATGATTTGTTGAAAATTGTGGATATTAGCTTATTCTTATGGATAATTCTTGTGTTAGTTCCATTTTTTTACTGTGAAAGTGTATATTGAGAACAATGCCTTGATCAGTGATCTATGAGTTAATCTAGAGAATGTTTATGTGAAGATGACATTTCGATAATCTCACAAGTGCTAGAATTTACTTGATAATCTATTGAGGTGAAATCCTAGACAACATTTCACTAAGGAAAGGATTTAGGCAATCTTTGGGCCATTTGAGCCTTTCAAGCTAAGCATGAGTCATTTTATCCTCTAGAACCCCCATTTTGAGCCTTGTAAAGTCTTTTCTTTTTCAACCACAAACACATTTAACCTAACCTAAAATAATATCATTCAATCTTTACTCCTTGAGCATATTGATTGCTTTTATTGAGTTAGTTTGAGGTATGCTATGTTATAGGAGGATGGATGGAGTCAGACTATTAAAACAAAAAAAAAAAGGCGAGATATGCACTTGTTCATGAAAGAAAGAAGTAAGTTTAGGAGTGTACAACTCAACAACAAATAAGGAAAAAAAAAGAACAAATGTTTAGCAATGTGCTGATAGAAGAAAAAGAAATTTTATTTTTACTGGTATGTTACTTAGTGTGTGAAAGAACAACTCTATATGAGTCCTAGAGTTAATATGCTTAGGAGTGATTTCAGCTCACTTTACCTAAATCATCATACCTTCACCTAAGCCAATATTACAAGCTCAATAAAGACCTTTTGATCCATGGTGTTATGTTTATTTACGTTAGTAGAGATGGATTTGAAAAGCAAACTTATGGACCTTGATTGATATTTTTGAGATTTGTAATTAATACATGTTTTCATAAGCTTATCTGGATTTCATACAATGATAGGAGGAAGACATATATATACACACACAGAGAAACTCTAATTTGAAATGGAATGTGCTCTTGAATTGTTCTTAATACCTAGTCAATATTTGCACTTTTCTTTAAGTCATGTAATGTTCTAAGCTTTGGGGAACTAATTGGAAATCATTATTATTAGTGTATTATCTCTTATGTTTTTTAGTGTGTTTTTCCTTTTTCTTGAGGACAAACAAATGATTGAGTTTGGGGGTACTTGATGAGGAGAATATTTACCTCTAAATCAAGTAAATTTCGAGCTCAAATAGTTGTGCACTTTCAAGCGTTTTTGTTGGTTTGATATGCTTTTTTTAGTTTTATAGTTATTATGAATAAATGTTTTTGTAGTTATTGTGAATAAATGAGAATCAACATGAGTTTGTGCCCCAAAAATGGTTTTTTTAAACCATTTGAATTGAAGATGAATTCGATACAGACGTAACACAATAAAAATGAGGCAAATCAGAGTTAAAATGAAGAAATGACGCACCTAGGAAGCCACGGCGCTAGGCCAGTAGCAAGATTGTGCTGTAGCACTAACTCTCAGGAATTTGAGACTCTTTTTGAAGCCACAGCACCCTGTTCCATGCCATAGCTCCGTCCTCTGCATCCTTGGTCAACATAGACGCCCAAGATTAACTTTTTGATGATCCAAGGATCCAGATTCGGCTTCTTCTAAGTATGCAAGAGCCACCTCTTTAAAACCCTATCGTTGGGAATGTAAGAGGTGTGGAGATTGAGAGAGAGAGAGAGAGATATAGAGGTAGCTATGGAAGAAGAAGAAGAAGAAGAGCTCCAGTTTTGGAGCTTCAATCCTTCATTTCTTGATTTCCACTACATCTCTAAGACCATTGTTTATGCTTACCATCTTTTCTTTACTTTCTAGTTAGGTTTTTTTTTATATTTTCTCATATTTATAGAGTGATATTATTGAGAGCAATTCTTTGAAGGAGAATTGATGAGAGCAAGCACCAAGTATTGGAGGAAGAGACTGACAACCTCCAAGAACACCTTGAAGCTTGTTTAAAAGGGGAATTCTACAACTTTTCTCTCTTTAATTTTATATTTCTTAAACTCAGTGTATTAAAATGTTATTGTTCTTAATTTATATTATGAACTAAATATTTCTTCGTCTAGTTTTTCTATGTGAACCAACCTAGGAACTTGTGTTTGCCTATTTCTCTCTTCTTTCATTAGTAAAATTCATTGTTGAGTTATTTGTTTTATCTTATGTATATTGCTTCTATTTAATTGATCACTAAATAAATTGTTGAGTGAAATTTCTATGTGCTTGGAAGAGGAAATAGAAATTTGGACTTAGAAAAAATAACATAAGATTACCTAGTATGGGGTATGTTTACATAGGATAGGAATATATCTCTATGACTTATGCAACTATTTTTGAGATCTTAATCTTAGTGCACCTAGTTTAATTCATATTAGGGATAATGTGTTATCTTCTATAGGTAGATCCAATTTGTACTTAAAAAAGGCTCCTTGGTCATATTAGATTCTCGGTTGACAATTCTAGTAGAATAATTAATTTCAAAGAGAAATTAGGAGATATCAAGACAAGAGAGAAGTTGGGGATCTAGTAAACCTAGATCCATTTATTTCCTTGCATCTAATTTTATTCATTTAGCATCATATTTTATTTTCTTTCTTTTGCATTTCTTATCTTTTGTTTGGATAAAATTAGAATTGACCGATTTCAATACTTAGCTAAGACTTAGTAATCCATCCTCGTAGGGTTGACACTCTAACTCCTAAATCTATATTACTTGTGATCATGTGCATTTGCACAGGAATGCGTGAATAAATAGTTGCACATTCTAACCAATACAGAATAATTTGGAAGATGGTTTTCATTCTCTTTGACTACATGTCTACGACCATGGATCTATCTCTCTCGGCGGCTATGAACAAGCTAGAGATTTCTCCCACGTTGGCTCAGCTCTATCACTCTCTCTGTCTTTTCCCTCTACTTTTCAAAAATCATAATCTCTATGACAGTGAGTGGCATGTGACATATCTAGAAAGGCATAGGAGAACTTTTCTTTATAAGTATTAGAGACATATAAATCCTATTGGGCTTGTTGTGCTCAATTAATTACTCAATTAATTATGGGCTATGTGTGAGCTAGACATGGAACTTTATGGATCCAAGTAGTCTGAACTCTAATGGGCCAACTATGGACAGTCATAATTATCTCTTGATTATGACTATCCCTTATCTATTAATATTATGGCACTCTACTATAGGCTTAATATTGAATTCTTAGACTAAATATCACATATTTTTTGTAAAGCT
>JXTC01000758.1:55600-87825 GCA_002914845.1 Trema orientale
TATACATACTAAGTTTAAGTTTACATTTATAATCACGGAATTTTCATGATATTTATATATTATCATAAATAATATATACAAGCAAATAAAAATCAAATATATTTATTTATTAGCAAGTCATTGTTTACATTTTGCTCTTAGGGCAAAAACACCAACAGTTTGTAGCAAGGACATGAAATTGTTGTTTGTGGAGATATTAAGAAAATCGGCTTTTTAAGCAAGTTTTTCTCCTATTCATTATTGTTCTAATTTGAGGATCTTCAAATGTTGTGGCTTCTATAATTTCTTACTGATAAGAAATAATATAAATAAATTTAAAAGAAATAAAATCCAAGTTGAAGTTAGTATTTGAATATTCTTGGTCTCTTTTTTAATTTGAATTTTAAGAAATTTTTTAAAATTATTTTTTAAAGTTTTAATGATCCAAAAGATTTAGTCAAATTATCATTTCTTACCTTAGAATTTTGATAACCTTTTTAAAGAAAGTCATTTTAGTTTTTACAATTCTTATTTTATAAAATGTTTATGTCAGGTATTTGAAATTAATCAATTGGTATACTAGCACTTACTATAGACAAATTAATCATATTCACAAATTAAATAATGACAAGTCTGTGGCGCTGTCCTCTTTTCTGCCCAGTGTCGCGGCATTTCAAATACAGCACCACGGCGCTCCCGTGTTAGATGATTTTGGCAGCTTACTCAGTGCCACGGCACTGCACACCCCGTGATCTGGCATTTTTGGCCAGTTTTAACCTAGCCGCCAAAGGGGTATTTAAAGGATCTTTTGGGGATCTGAAAGAGATATCTTGGGGGGACGTTTTTCTGGAGTTTGGCAGCTACTTTCAAGGAAAAAGAAGAGGAAGGAACCACATGTGAAGAGATTCTCATCATTCCAAAAAGAGTTCTTCTTCCTTTCCTTTTATGTTTTCAATGTTGATTTTTGTTGGATTCTGTTTATTATTTTCTATCATGAACTAAAAGTTTTGCCTAGAGGAATGATGTAGTTTGACTTGAACCTATGTCTTGAATATCAATGTTGGTTTTGTGATTTATTCCATTTGGTTATTTGTGTACTCTTGTTCTTATTGCTTCTCATTTGATTGGTCACTCTTGGGATGTTGTTGATTCTAGAATTTTGACTTGAGAGAGTAGAATTATGGAATTGGGTGTAGAGTTATACAACCTAGAATTAGATAGAGTTTGAGAAACCTATTTAACCTTTGAAGTTTATTTTAGAGCTATCAAACTTAATGAACCTCTAATTTGCCAATTTTAGATAGAGATAATGAAATTGAGAATTAGGGATATTTTCCTATTCATTCTTGAGAAAGAGAGTAGAATTACTTGTGAGCTCTAGTTTATAGCCATTTTGGGATTTGGTTCTTAGTAACATTGATAATTGAAGGACATAGGGGATAGTCAAATGAAATCAAACCTCTAGCATTTTTACCATCTTATTACCTCTTCCACTACATCGCATTTGGCTTTATTCATTAATTGTTCTTTAAATTGTTTATTTTAAATTCTAGTTTAATTATCCAAATACTACCATTTAATCAATTTTTCTAGATAAAATTAGGATTACTCAATTACGATACTTAGTAGAATTTTAATTCCAATCTCCGCGGATTCGACAATCCTACTTCTATTTTATTACAAAACTTGACACCGTGCACTTGCGGTCATTTTACGTGTATAATTTTAGCGTAACAGTTACTACTGGAGTCTAAACAACCCGAGTGTAGGTGAGGTTATCACCAGAGTCTAAATAACCCGTGAGTTGGTGAGGTTGGCACCATTGTCTAAACAACCTAGTATAGGTGAGATTGGCACCGGAGTCTAAACAGTCCGAGTTAGGCATAATAGAGCCGGATTCAAAGCTATTGTAAAGATATGAGTGTGCCTATGGAGAAATCACTCGTTGTGTACAAGGGTCAGTCAATCTCATAATCTTAATCTGGATAATGGAAGTTCAAAGCAAGTTGCCGAGGGCCGGGGACGTAGGCAAATCGTCGTATTTATCGAACCTCGTAAAAATCAAGTTTGTATTTTCTCTATTCCTACACTCTTTACTTTATTACAAGCTATTTATTTGAGTGTTTGATATTTAGTGTGCTTAATTACTTGATATTGTTATTACATGTTTGATATTATTTTTTATTTAGCCTTAAAGTTTCAAAATAGTGGTCTATGGTTTTAAATAGTTGAAAAGTTTCTTAAAACATTTTAAAATCCAATTCACCCCCCTCTTGGGTAGTCAATCTTGGGCTAATAATAGCTAACAATCTATGTAGTCGCCAATCAGTAGGAGTGATTTCGAACGCCGGAGCCAATAAAGCGAGACAGGACGAAGTGTGATCCTAACAGGTTCTGTCGATATCATAATAATATCAGGCATAATATTTATGACTGCAATGCCCTAAAAGGCGAGATCGAGAGATTATCAGAAAAGGGCGACTTCAATAATATGCTGACAGAAGACATGATGGTGGTGATAGAGAAGAAAATCAGTAGTGATCTCTTGATGTTCAGCGTGAAATATAAATAATCTTTGGTGGCCTGTAAGTTAGACAAAGTTTGAGAAGAGCACATGATAGATATGCATGAAAAGCTCGACATCGGCTATTGACTAATGTAATACATCTCGAGCAACACCCGCATAAGCTTCGTAGGGTGCCAAATATAGACATAACTTCCATAGTGCAAGATGCGAGGGAGGTCTTTAACACCACTGGGCCTCACCCAAAAGTGCCAGCTTGAAGATACTTTTGAGCTCATGGACCACCACTTAAATACCCATGATCTTCCCAGAGCATACCCGATGTGGGACTTGGAGCATTACAATCTCCCTCCATTAAGAGCCTAGCGTTCTCGCTAGGGGGTCCACATTTAATAGCCTACATATAACCCCTATAGGCGGGGTCCACAATTACCATGATTCCGGCCCGTGACAGTCTTTCAAAGCCCACACAGGGATAGACTGGGTCGGCTCTGATATCAAATATAACACCACTAGGTCTCACCCAAAAGTGCTAGCCTGAATGTACTTTTGGGCTCATAGATTATCACTTAAATACCCATGATCTTCCCAAAGTATACCTGATGTGGGACTTGGGGCGTTACATCTCACCTAAAAGTGCTAGCTTGAAAGTGCTTTTGGGCTCATAGACTATCACTTAAATACCCATGATCTTCCTAGAGCATACCCGATGCAGGACTTGGGGCATTACAATCTCCTCCTGTTAAGGACCTAACGTCCTCGTTAGGGGGTCCACATTCAATAGCCCACATATAACCCTATGGGTGGGGTCCACATTAACCACCAGTCATATGCATCTCCTTGAAGCATATATGCAACATGTGATACTTTGTCTCTATTTATGCAATTGAGCACAGCAAAAGCTTTTTCTATCTCAGCTAACCATTTTTCAGCTTTAAGTGGATCAGTAGTGCCTTTAAAGGATGGAGGAGATAATTTCTTAAATTCAGAAATAGTACTTGGCAATCTCAACTGAGTAGGTGCTCCTTATTGCATCTGCCCAAGAGTTGCAATTGCTTGCATAAATGCTCGCAGTATTAGTGGGGTTTCAGGTGGCACATTTTGGTCGATAGGGTTCACCTCCGAATTCCCATTATTCTGTGATCTAGTATTTAGTCCAGCTATTCTTAAGTAAAGGAAAAAAAAGAGTCTTAGTTTTGTAACCCCATTATGCCCAACTATGAAATACTAAGTGTATACACACATAATCTTCATAGAATAAACTCACGGTATAATATAAATAAAATGTGACATTTAACATTACAACATGGCAGCGAATCGGCTCTTGGTGACATGATGTAGTAGTCTAGAAAAGTCTACAGAATCATTTAAAACATTGCTTTGATACCAAATATAACACTACTAGGCCTCACCCAATAGTGCTAGCTTAAAAGTACTTTTGGGCTCAAAGACCATCACTTAAATACCCATGATCTTCCTAGAACATACTTAATATGGGACTTGGGATGTTACAAGGTCCATTACCCGCATAATGACATGCATGTTATCAAGGTTAATTGTGGCAACACACAATTGTGGTGGGTGTTAGTCTATAATGGAAGTGTTGCTGATATCTTGTATCATGATGCATATATGAAGATGGGGATGAGTGACAACAGCCAGTAGCCTGCAGTCTCCCCACTCTATGGTTTCACAATAGATAGTATAATGTTGAAAGCCATGATCAAACTCATGGTGAGTGTTGGGACTTATCCTAAAGTCTCAACAGTGATGACCCAATTTCTGGTAGTAGATTGTCTATCCGCTTTTAACACTATGTTGGGGTGACCAACTTTGCAGGAGCTATGGGCTATCACCTCAATTTATCATCTCACCGTGAGGTTCCCAACTCAGTATGGAGTAGGCAAAGTGTGAGGCAACCAATATTATGCGCGATCTTGTTACATCTACTCCCTGAAGCTTGCCACATGAGAGGCAACACCTCACACTATGATGGTCCTGCATCAAAAGGAAGCATCAGTCGAAGTGTGAATCAAGGATCTTAATCCATGAGAGATCGATGCAGAGGTCAAAACTAGACCAATCAAGGACTTGGAAGATTTGACAATCGATGAAAACGAGTCTTCGAAGGTGTTAAAAATCGGGGTGAAACTTCAGGAGTTTGTACGAGCCGTGTTGATCACATTTCTAAAAACAAATTTGCATGTCTTCACATGGCAACACTCAGATATGGTAGGGATTGATCTAACCATCATGTGCTATCGCCTCAATATCGATATAACAAAGAAGCCGGTGCAACAAATGAGAAGAGTAATAGATCCCAAATGTTACATCGCATTGAAAGAATATGTTGAAAAACTGCTCGAGATCAGCTTTATCAGAGAATCTTTTTATCCGAACTGGCTTGCAAACCTAGTTTTAGTGAAAAAGCCTAATGGGAAGTGGAGAACATGTATAGACTTTACAGATTTTAACAAAGCATGCCCGAAGGACAGTTTTCCACATCCTAAGAATTGACCAGCTTGTAGATGCAACATCAAGACACGAATTTTTGAACTTCATGGGTGCGTATTCCAGCTATCACTATATTCCAATTTACGAGCTTGATGAAGAACACACCTCATTCATTATAGATCGAGGGTTGTATTGTTATAAGAAGATGTCGTTAAAACTCATCAACGCAGGAGCAACTTACCAGTATCTTGTCAATATGATGTTTGCAAAGCAAATTTGCAAGACAATGGAAGTTTACACAAATGACATATTGGTGAAGTCAAAAGATGTTGTGGATCATGTCGCACACCTTGATGAGATGTTCAAATTCTCTACAAGTATCAGATAAAGTTAAACCCCCAAAAGTGTGTGTTTGGTGTAGGATCGGGAGATTTCTCGGGTTCATGATTAATCAGCAAGGAATTGAAGCCAACCTGCAAAAAATTCAAGCACTAATCGACATGCAGTCTCCTCGCAAGTCAAAATATGTGCAAAGTTTAGTAGGACGGGTAGCCATATTAAGTCGATTTGTATCAAGATCAACTGACAAATATCAGCCGTTCTTTGAAGTGCTGAAGAGTTCGAAAAGGTTTTAGTAGACCGAGAAGTGTGAGTAGGCGTTCTAAGATTTTAAGAAGCACTTGGGTTCCCCCTTCACTCTTATCAAAACCAAAGCCCGGAGAAAAGCTGTTCCTATATCTCGCAGTTTTAAAATATGCGACGAGTGCTGCATTGATCCGTGAAGAGGAAAGTATACAATGACTAGTATACTATGTGAACAAAAGATTATTCGATGCAGAAACTAGATATCCAAAGATGGAGACGTTGGTGTTAGCACTTGTCATCGTATCTCGAAAGCTTCATCCTTATTTTCATGCACATTCTATCAAAGTTTCCACAAACTTTCCTTTTAAGCAAGTCCTTCAGAAGCCCAAAGCATCAGGACGATTACTTAAGTAGGCTGTTGAGTTGAGCCAATTCGACATCAATTTTAGACCACGCACTACGATCAAAGGTCAAGCTCTCGCAGATTTCACTTATGACGTCAAGATTCCTACAGAAGTGATCCAAAAACCTACTTTGGATTCGTCGAAGTTGTGGAAGTTTTATGTGGATGGATCATCAAATGAAAACATAGATGATGTGGGCTTGATCTTAATTAGTCCAGAAGGGCATAACATTTATTGCGCACTTCGCTTTAGATTTCAAGCATCGAATAATGAAGAAGAATATGAGGCGCTGACTGCTAGACTTAGGCTCGCATAAGAGATAAAGCAAGAGATGATCGAGATGTTCAGTGATTCCCAATTAGTTGTTTGCCAAGTAATTTGTGATTACGAAGTAAGAGGAGGGAAGATTCTGGCCTATCTACAAGAAGTACAATGTCTCTTCTCAATATTTACTGCATGTAATATTCAGCTACTATCTCGCAGCAAATATAGCCAAGCAGATGCCTGAGCTAAATTAGTTTCAATGAATGATTCAGGGTTACTGAAGTTGATAATCACCTTCAATGTGCTTATGTGAGTAAGAAAAATTTGTTGGTCAGCTCACGTCTATGGTTGAGGGACGCCTCTCTAGGTTAAGAATATATGCACCTCATGGTCAAGACATATCTCCATGAGATTAAATGAATACAACTATGTGACTTCGACGAGATCTTCATTCGGTTGATCATGCCTCGACAAGATTTCCATTCGTCCTTGAGCTCTTCATATTTAAGCTTCCTATTATATACGAGCTCGCTCTCCTCTATACTCAAGCTCCCCCATATTGGAGCTCCCATCATGTTTGAGCTCCTTATTACAAGAGCTTTTCATTATATTCGAGCTCCTCACCATCTTTGACCTCGATGAGATCTTCACTCGGTTCCTCAGATCTTTAAGATCTCCACTGGGTCATTGAGCTCTCCATTATGCAAGCTCTCTACCATGTTCAAGTTTCTCACTATCTTCAACCTCAACAAGATCATCACTTGGTTTCAAAGACTTCGACAAAATCCCCACTCGATCATTGAGCTCTCTATATTCAAGCTCCATTATATTCTAGCTCCACCATATTTGAGCTTTATCATATTCGAGCTCCCCAAGCAAGAGCTCTCCATACTATATGAATTTTCATCGCTACTATCAATAATTCTTCTTAAGTGTCTTCATCTCGTATCGACTGTTATGTGACTAATAGCTCGGGGGGCATCTCCACATACTTCGATGTCTCCATCAATAAAATTCGACGCATTTTTTTCATGCGATCTATCTTCATTCTTATGTTTTCTCTACCTACAGTTTTATGGCAGTTATTGTAACACTATAAAACTCGCAGGGGGGGTAGTAGGATTAGATTAAAAATCTTCTATCTATTTTCTAAGCGTCTAACATCACTACCATTTAAAGGAGTTGAATTTTTCAAACTCAATTTTGAAAATTCGAAAACTTCAAAGTTTTCCTCCTCGCTTCATACCTCAACATGTCGTATGAGAATATGTATTCTCAATGGATTAGAATGGTTAATCAGAGCAGATTGCTTGAAGGAAGGATTTCTGCCCTTATATAGTACAAGGAGAGTTCAGAAAATAAAATGCAGAAATTAGAGGCTTTACTTGCTGAAAAAGAAGCAAAGTTAAAAAAAGTCTCAGCTGAACTTGTAAAGACTCAAAAGTCCTTAAAAATGTTGAATTTGGGGACTTCTAATCTGGATCACATTCTGACAACTGGAAAATCTAGTTCTGATCACAAAGGACTTGGATTTAAAAGTGAGCACTCTAACTCCAAAACTGTTATTTTTAAGAGTCCTTTTTCTAACTCTTTTACAGGAACAAGTACTGAGGTTACAACACAGAAATCTTATGTTACAACACATAATAAAATTGCTTCACCAACACAAGTTTCAAGCAATCGTGCTGATGTTACAATATACGGATATCATGTTGCAACACACCACAAATTAGTAGCATCTGGTTCGACAGGTAAGTATGGTAAGTTTATTCTGACTTGTCACTTTTATGGAGTTAAAGGTCACATCAGACCTCGGTGTTTTACATTGATGAACTTTTTGGAAAATAAATATTTTTCACATGTGATTCATTTCCAAAGAAAAACACTTAGAAAAAAGATTGATCTTTCAAATAAAACAAGAAAAGTTTGGATTAAAAAATCTGAATTGAATTGTTTTAGAGCTTTTACTTATTTTAGAATATGTGCTACTAATGTTTGGTATTTTGATAGTGGATGTTCTAGGCACATAACAGAAGACAAATCCATACTGGAGAATTACAAGGAAGATGCTTCTGATCTTGTCACTTTTGGTGATGGTGTGAAATGAAGAGTTCTTGGTAGAGGAACTCTCAATGTTGAAGAATTTCCTAGATTGAAGAATGTTTTACATGTTGAAGGACTTAAGGCAAACTGTTGGGATATTTCTAACACACAAAATACCACAAGTATACGGGTGGCAATAAGTAATATAGAAGTAAGAGAGTGTTGATCCCACGAGGAGTACTCGATTCACAATTGCTAAGTACTAACCGAAACTCATTTGCAATTTATCAAAACAACACTAAATAGATGTTTTGAACTGAAATTAAAATACGAATTTAATATAAATGAAAGTAATGGAAATTAACACCCAACAACCAACAATATTTTTGCAACGATGATATAAAACCTAGGGATGTAATCTCTCCTCTAACTCATTTAATTACTAGTTTTCCTCACCATTCAATCATCCACTTAGAATTAACTACCGGGAACTCAATGGTATTCACAAATTCCTTTCCAAGATATAGGTGAAAATGCTTAAACTAGGTAGTATGTTACTCTAACATAAATTGATTAAACTCATTAAGTGTGGTAATTCCCATACAAGGTTGCATAGGTTACATAGATATATTCCTATTCTATGTAAACTTACCCTATACTAGGAAATAGCATTAATAAAGCACGTCTTTCCATGCATTTCATTATAGCCGTTAAATCATGCTAAAAAAAATACCTATACATAGGTAAAAAGAAAATAGCTAATGGATTGGCAACCTATATATATGATTATATTTATTCGTGTATTTGAATGTGCAAGTCTTATATATATATATATATATGAGAAAGTCTTCAAATACACATTTATTTATGTGTCATTTTTAATTTTTATTTTCAACAGTATTATGGTTATCAAATAAGTTCATACTTTTTGAAAAACTAAAAATAAAAATGATTTTGTATGTTACCAAGCAAGTTTATGTTTTTTGTTTTTTAAAAATAAAAATAATTTTATATGTTACCAAGCAAGTTTGTTGTTTTTAAAAATAAAAAATATAAATAAATTTTTTTGTTTTTGTTTTCAATTTTTATAAAGAAAAAATTGAAAGTGTATCCAAACACACCTTTAATTTTTAAGTGTCAAATACTTAATTTAAAATATTTGATACTAATACCATGATACATTTGTTTTTCCAGACTAATGTCCTTCGCGTACTGCTATGTTCTTTTGGTTACAAAATAGATGTGACAACAAGAAATTATTTCACCCCTTCCAACCGCACCATAATAAAACATGTAAAATGACTAAAGTAATAACATTTCGAAAAAAAAAAATTGACGATTTTCACCCAAAAGAAAAACATTTCAAGAAAAAAAAAACAAATAAGCATTAAACGATTCGATATATTGAACACTTTTGACGAAGACGTTGGTATTAACGCCCTACAAACATATATAAACAATCTTTGTTTTATTTATTAATAAATAAAATTACATTTTCTCAACTTTTGCTTGTATTTATTTTTATTTATGCAATTTAAAAGGCACGAAGTTCCTCTGATATTAATACAATCTTAAAGTGAGTATATACATATTATATACAAGAGGGTTGAGTTTAAGAATAATATTCTAAAATAGTTCATAATCATTAAATAAAAGGATATTGTATTTAATTATTTAATTATAATTATTATTGTGGTTTATCTCTATTACAAGTAGTATAGTTTATTCGGACTATATATGTTGAAATATTAAAATAGAGACATTATATATTCTCTATTATATAGAATTGAACCAAGATGAAAGTGAAACTTTGAGAAGCTTTGTTAAAATATAGTGTCCACATTCATCGACTTATGATCATATATTAATTGATCTTAATCTCAAGTAAATTATGAACTCTTATTTGTTATATTATGCCTTTTGATTTACATTAGTGAGGTTTATTAATACAATGGAGGAATATCTTAGTGTTTTGGAGATGTAATATTGCAAATGGCTGAGAATATATTTTACAAATACGAAATCCACTCCTTCTCTTAATAGAAGTTAAAGATATTCTCAGTATTGATTAAAGACATAGACAATAATGCATGTTATTTCTAATAATGGTTAACAGAATTATATAATTTATAATTTGTCATAAATTAATTATTCATCAAAGAATCAGCGACACTCAAGGATAAAGAAATATTTGGAGAGGTTAACAGATTTAGACCTACCTTTAATCATCTTGTGGATAAGCATTTTATATGTAATGATTAAATCAACGAAGTGATTAAATCAATGGACTATTTAAAATTTTCTTTTTTTTTAGAAGAACTATTTTAAAAAAAAAAAAAAAAAAGCTTTTGTTCTTAATCTTCGATTGTATTATTTTTTCTCAGATTCATAAACTATTTAAAACTTTCTGATTGAGTACATTTGTCTGTGATCTTAAGAGTACAACTATGGATTTTTAGTGGAATAATTCACGAACTAATAATAATGATTAAAGAGTTTAATCAATAAATAATATTTATTAGCGGGCTTCCCAGGCTAGCTTATAAATACTATAATGGATCACGAGGAATGGGATAATTTAATTGGGCTATTGTTCGATGGATTGGACCACCTTTGGCCCAGTAGTAGTGCCACATGCCTAGTACTAGTATTTTAGGAGTACAATAACTTTTTAAATTGTTCTAAATATGGTGATAAAAATTTGAATGTTAAATTATTTTTTGATTTGAATTATTGGATAACTGAAAATTAAAAAAATTATTAAAAAGATAAATTATGAGATAACTATATATTTTAAATTTAGAAAATTTAAATAACGATTAGACAGTATTAAAATATATATATATATATATATATCAAAAAGGGAGTCCCACTAGGAGTAGGAAGTCCTTCCCAGTAGGACTCCCTCTGGGTGGCATATGGGACTACTAAAGGGAACGAAAAACTTGTTTTCTCATTCCCTACATTTATATTTCCCATTATTTTTCAAGATAGTTTTTTCTACCATTTTTTTGAGAGAAAAAGTAATTGTTCCAATTTGTTTAGAATAAAACAAAACAAGAACAAGAAATCACGATATTCCTATGTCAACTGTTATTTCAGAGTCTGCTTTCTCTACTAGTGGTAGAGTTTTGAATCCATATTGTAATATACTCTTACCATTGACATTGGAAACATTGATGTGTGCTCAAGATTGGTTATGGGCTGAAATAAGAGGTAAATTTTAAGTTATTGTTATACATTTTAGTTTGTACTCTTCTTTTAATAATTTGCTAATTATTTGTTTGTATCTTTTTGTTAGAATCAACCATGTCTTAAGATGGTGTTGCTATATTTTATTGGGATGATGGAGATGTTGATGTTGAGGTAAATTTATTCCTAACTGTTTAGTTGATTAATGTTTTATGAAAATGAAAATCATATTAATCTATTTTTATTTTTTAAGCCGAATTTAACATAATAAAGGAAGTTGAAGAAATGAAATGAAGAACAAGGAATTCGATCAATGTTGGAAATTATTTTAGAATATGTATGATGTGTACTCTTTTATTTATTGTTCTTTTGTATTGGACAATTGTTATGTTATTGAGACTTATTTTACTTTGGATTATTGTAAACTTGGATCTTATTTAATTTTGTGTAACTTTTGTTGATCTTATTTAATTTTGTGTCTTTTGTATGGATATATTATTATGTTGAATGTCCTTTGATTTTGTATGGAAATATTATATATATATATATGTCAATGTGGGTCGGGCTTTGTGGACTGGTCCACATTCCGAAGAAAAAGTACAGTACCGGTCCGGCCCAGGCCCATATTATGTGAGTCTGGACCGGCCCGTTACATATAGTAAGGGCCGGGCTCGGCCTTAGTCATAGGCCCACAGGCACGGTCCGGCACAGCCCACATTTCTATCGGCCCACATTAAGTCCACATTTAGTCCTTTTATATATAATTTTAAATATAATTTTTAATTAAAATTTAAAAAATCTTAGTTAAATATTTTCATTTATATGTTTTTAATGTTATTTTGTTGACTAATTTTTATTTATTTTTAATTTATTCAAATTTTAAAAGAATATAAATAGGTTTTAGGCCAATATTTGATATTTTAAAGCATAGAATAACAATGAAATTAGGCCCACATTGTGGCCCATATTTGGCCTGCATAGGCAAAGCCCACTTAGTCACGGCCTATTTAGGCTCGCATAAAATGTAGGCTGGGCCTGTAGGCCGTACTGGGCCCCTTAATAAGAATATGGACTAGGCTAGCCCTGCCCATATTTTAAGCGGCCGAGCCTAGGCACGGTCCAAAGCCCATATGGGCTTATCAAATGTGGGTCGGGCCGACCCGACCCAGCCACTTTACATCTCTACAATCTGGTAGGCCCGACCCAGCCACTTTACATCTCTACAATCTGGTAGGTTTTTTTTTTTTTTAAACCTGTGTAAGTATTTTTTTTTTTAGCCATTAAATCATCATCTAATAGTGATCCGACGACTATAATGAGATGCATAAAAAGACGTACATCATTAATGCTATTTCTCTTTCTTATTTTTTTACTATAAAAAAATATACATAATAAATTTTTATTGGCCAAATTGATACCTATACATAGGTAAAAAAAAAATATCCACTGAATTGGTACCCATATATATATATATATTTCACATTTTTTTTCTTGATTTTTTTTATTTAAAATAAATAGGTCACAAAGATATGGGTACCCACTGGTACCAGTTCCCCACAGGGAGCCTCTATAAATGGGTAAATGGTATGGATGGAGGTTTTATCAGTAGGTACAGGATCAGGATAGTCATAGCCGCCACGTTACCATCCCTAAATTTAGGGGAGAGACTCATGTCCTTTTTGCAAAGGGTGACAATACACGTGGACCATGGACTATTGCCGAAGTCGAACTACTATCTCAAACTATCTTAATTGTTTTCTTCAATATTTATAATTTTCAGTTGTCATGTTTTACCAATAGAATTCTACAAAGGAAAATTTTCTTCACAATATTCTTAACGAATCAGCCTACACTTGACTAATAAATACTTTTTTCTCGAGGGATGACATCTAAATATATCCTAAAAGAATAAAAACTTTTCCTACCTGTCACAGCCCACCAAAAAGAGAAAATCTTAGTTGATGGGCTCACAAATTCTCTTTTTTAACCTCCAAATCAGAGATGGTTTTGTGATGGATTTTAAGCTGGAAAATTTCTGAAAATTCCTTTAACAAAGATTTGTGAGCCATATCAATGAGTTGGCAATCATTGGGATGATCTCCATTTGCTTCTCCACAATCGCTTGACAACTGAAATCCCGCAAGTAACCCTTTAACACTTCCAACTTGCCGATTTCGTATCCCACAAGGGACTATCCAATCAAAAGGGGTTAAATCTGTGGTGACATTCAGTGCTAGGCCATGATATGTTATCCACTGAGTCACCCTTATTCCAATGGCTGCCAGTTTCTGGTTGCCTGAAAAATAAAATAAAATAAAAAATTGTTTCCATAAGTCAAGCTGAAATCACTAATGCATTCTTCTATGCTAATTTTGTCAAAGTACAGAAGTAACTTAGCTGATAGCACTATTGTCAAATTGAAGTATGAATGCAGGGGCAGTGTGGTATATAATTAAATCTCAAAAAGTCATTTCTAATGTAAAAAAGAAAATTAAAAAAGATTCTAAGTCATTTAAGCAAGTAGAGTCCCTAGATAACATCAAACATACAAAAGCCGCTAAGAGGTCAACAACTCCTAATTCTTGGACTAATTTTCAAATACTTCTGGTGGTCGTACTGTAGTTTTAAAATAAGGAAATATAGAAGGGTAATCATATAACCTTTGAAGTCTCCATCACTACAATCTTTATGTTCCATAAACCAAGTCATACTGATTAGCAGTCACAATTTTAAGTGTCCATGAGTATTTTTATCAGCAAAAAGAGGTCTATGAAGAGCATAACTAGTCATCCATGAGCTCCAATTGGGGATTGTAAGACCTTTCAAGTTTGCTTAACATTTCAAGACCAGAAACCTTTTGAACTCAGTTAATTATGACATCCATCAATAGGTTGGATTTATCAAAATAAATTTTAAAACAGGTTTCAAACTAGACTTTGAAATCTTAAATGGAGTTTATGCAATATAATGTATGTGTATTGGTGGGGCAGTATGAGTATGTCGTCAATGACAAATATTATACGAAAACTGTGACTGAAAAACTTCAATTGAATGACAGACTAGGAAGCAGCATACTTGGTGGGGCAGTATGAGTATGTCGTCAATGACAAATATTATACAAAAACTGTGACTGAAAAACTTCAATTGAATGACAGACTAGGAAGCAGCATACCAACCCAAACACCAGTCAATCCCTCAAGTCGAGAAGCCTTGATAGAAAAGGTTTTGGCAAGAACACGAATGACAACCTCCTCCAGTGCCCTGAGGTACCAATGCAGATCCATCTTGTGATTCCGGAGATTTACGATGGGGTACATGATGAGCTACATTTGCAACAAAAATTGCACAAAAGTTAGTTTGCACATAAAATACAGAAAGACAAAAATGACCTCATTAATCCATCAAAAAAAAATGATGGATTGACTCCTATGATATAAGAAATAAAAAATAATATAATAAATAAATAAACCCTTCATTGATGGATTGACTCCCGTGATTAATTAGTCAACTTTGTAGCTTGTTTTGCAAAACGAGTGAACATAATCAGTTAATCATATCATGTGAACAGACCTAATTTGTAATCAATGAACACCCATCCTTAACCAATAAACTTTTTTGTTTTTACTCTTCTTCACTAATACATACAACTCCAATCAGAATCTGAGCCAAGATGCTCAAGAAAATGAGAACTTTCTAGTATAAGTTTCTGGTATGTAAATGTATTAATCTACACATTAAAGCTCAGTCTTCAGGTCCTGCAGGCAGAAGTAAACTACGATATGTATAAATTCTGGTACCCATGTTCTTAAAAGTAGAATCAACGACAATAGATCCTAAACTTTAAGAAGGCGCCATCTACACCAATTGAAAGCATAAACATATGGAACTTAGAAAAGTACTAGGCTATTTTAAAAAATTTACCTGGCCAGGACCATGATATGTAACTTCACCACCACGTTCCGTTCTATATACTTCATAAGGAGCATCCTTCAGGTCGAAATTAAGGAACTTGTCAGAACTACCTGTACCCATTGTATAAACAGGGTCATGCTGAAGAACAATCAGAGTGTCTGGACAATCTTCATTCCTTTTGATCATAGCCTTTTTCTCGTTCACTAAGGTCTTTTGCCAAGACCATGCCTTTCCATATGGGATTAGCTCCTTGTACAAATCAAGGCACTCACAGCTGCAATACTTCCGAGTTGACATAGTGAGCTTCATGTAGTAGAAGGTTAGGTGCTCGTCAAAATGAGCGACAAAAATAAGTGACGAAAGGAAAAAAACAAACTCACTCTTTCCCTGGTGCAAGATTTAGAGAGGTGAATTTTAGAGTTTCAAAATCTGAGAGTCCGTGTTGAAATGGACAAGAAATCAGGTCAATGTTTTCTTCCTTGTTTCTAGGTGGTCTGTTCCACCTTGTTTTGAGGAATTTGTTTGTAGGCTGTTGGTTTCTACTTCCTGCATATAATCCTTGTAATTATTCAATACTTCTATGAATGAAAAATGAAGCAAGATTGCATTCATCAATTTAATCAATTGTAATATGGTATCAGAGCCAGAAATTTCTGGCGAGACTCAGTTTTATATATATATATTACCGAGACTAAGACTGCAACCGAAGCCGAAAACGCCGAACACACTGAACACTGAGTTGTCTGTAACCGAAGAACCGTGTGATCCACCACCGCCGAACACACCAAAACTCACGCAGCAAGACCACCTCGACTCGGCAAAGGAGGACACCATCACGGCCATCAAACCCTAGAGCACAGCCTGGAACACCTCCTAGCCGAGTTCGTCTTAGCTGAAAAGCACCCTGTCGACTCAGCTCGACCACCGCAACCAGCCTAGATCGTCCCCAACATCCACCACACCACCGCAGCTAGCCGAGATCATCCCCAACAGCACCACGACCACCACAGCCAGCCAAGATCATCCCCAATGGCACCCTTCGTCGAGTTCGTCTTCCCCTTCGTCGCACCACGCTCCACTGAAAGCCTGTTGCGCCGCCAAGACTGCCGTCGCCACCGGTGACCTCAGACTGCTGAGGTATTCATTGCTATGTAATTCTATATATATATATATATATATATAACTTCATTAGTACAATATACATGTACATCTATTATATATATGTTATAACTTTTGTTTTGTTACTCCCGTAACTTTTTTTTTATTTACTTATTTTTTATATATATTATTAGTTCAAAAAAAAAACAAAAAACAACACAAAAAAAGAAAAAAAAAAAGGTGGAGATATCTATTTTTTTTTTTTTAAAAAAAAAGAAGGATATATATAAAAATAAAAATAAAACACAAAAACGAAATGCGTGAACACTATTGAATCATCAGGGATCAAATCCATCTCTGTTGTAGTACAATCTGAAGGAGTATTCCATGCAGGAATTACTCTTACAGAAACAAATTACGATATATGATCTCAGCTAATGGAAATGCAGATTGCAGAAAGAGACAAAATCTCTTACATTCGTGGCAAGACTCAGCCACCATCAGAATCAGATAAAGGATATGAAAAATGGTATACTGAAAATCAAAAAGTCAAATAATAGCTCTTAATGTCCATGTTTCTTGAAATTATGAAGCGTTACTTACGCTGGCCCACTGCCTACGCCATTTGGGATGCTTTGTCTAAAGCATTCTATGATGGAAGTGATGAGCTACAAGTATTTACTTTGAATCAGAAAGCCTTCTCAGCAAAACAAAAAGGGAAAATACTCTCTGTATATTGTGGAGAGCTGACTGAAATTTTCCGAATGATATCAAAGCATATCGCCGTACCATTGAATGCTTGAGAGTTCACATCTTTCTCGCTAGATTAGACGAGGATTTTGACCAAATCCGAATAGAGATTTTGCGCAAGGACCCACTTCCAAACTTGGAGGAATATTATTCCTTGATTCGCTGAGAAGCCCTCCGTAATACCACTCTGAAAGGTGACTCCGGATCATTAGAAGCCAGTGTCAAGGTAGCTCAGAATCGATCCAATCAAAATTCACAAGATCGAGCACGACCCAACAATAGTCTAAACGGTATGGACAAGTCTTCTTACAAATGCACTCATTGCAACCAAACTGGCCATACCAAAGGTCGTTGCTTTGAGCTGGTGGGATATCCAGAATGGTGGGACCATAGTCACTCAAAGAAAAAAGGACCCTCCACTGCAGCAATTGCAAACACCACGGCCAAGGATGGCATTACTAACACAGCCTCAGCATTGGTAATAGCTGGAGACAATGGTGGTAAGTTTTTAAATATTTCTACTCCTGTTTGTGATAATACATAAATAATTAATTCTGGTGTAACAGATCATATGACATTTGATTTTAGGCATGTTTCCATACTTAGCCTTCCACACAAACATTTGTGTCTACTGCCAATGGAAGTTCAACCCCAGTCATTGGGGAGGGACAATTGATCCTTACCACTACATTAAATTTAGACTCCGTTCTAGTTGTTCCATCCTTGGACTATAATCTTTTGTCAGTATCTCAAATAACAACCACCTTATCTTGTGTTGTAATTTTTTGGCCTGACTTTTGTGTGTTTAAGGACATCGAGACCAGAAAGACGATTGATTGTGGTATTAGGCGAGGAAAGCTAGACTACTTGGACTTGAAGTCAAAGAATTCTGAAAACTTACGACAAGCTCTTGCAGTAAGTGGTTTTGTAGGGGAGAAAAAGAAAAAAGAAATATAGTTATGGCATCGACGTTTGGGTCATGCCTCCTTTGGATATTTGAAGAAGTTATTTCGTAGTTTGTTTACAAACGTTGATATTTCTAGTCTTCAATGTGATGTTTGTGAACTTGTGAAAAGCCATCGTACTTCATTTCCTTTACCTTTGAATAAAAGCCGCTTTCATTTATGATTATCCATTCTAATGTCTGGGGTCTATCAAAAGTCACTACTTTGGGCGGGTCACGATGATTTGTAACATTTATTGATGACTGTTCCTAAATGACATGGTTATGCTTGATGAAATCCAAAAGCGAAGTAAGCTCATTATTTCAAAAATTCGTAAAATGGTTGAAACTCAGTACAATACAAAAATTCAAGTTCTTTGCAGTGATAATAGAGGAGAATATCAAAGTACTGATCTTCAATAGTATTTGGAAACACAAGGAAGTCTACACCACATTACTTGCTCCAACACACCTCAGCAAAATGGAGTTGCAGAATGCAAAAATCGACACCTGCTGGAAGTTGTTCGAGCCTTGTTAATTGAGGTTCATATGCCATTATCATACTGGGGAGAAGCACTTACTTCTGCAACCTATTTAATCAATCGAGTCCCCACTAGCACCATTAATTTCCAAACACAATTCCAAGCCCTCACAAACATCAACGTAGCAAGTTAAACTCCTTAAGTAGTGCATTGTGTCTTTGTTGGGTATGCAACTCATCAAAAGGGATACCGATGTTATCATCCTCCAACACGACGATTGTTTATCACACTGGATGTTGTTTTCCATGAAGATACCCTATATTTTTCCAAGTCAGAATTTCAGGGGGAGTATCAACAAGAAATTCAGACTCTAGACTATGATTGTGGAATTGATATCCAGGGTGTTGGAAGTCTAGATGTTGGCGGTTCAACGTTAGATTCTAGTGTAACACTGGATTCTAGTAGTGACACATCACAAATTGAGCAAAACCAGGAAATGAGTAATATGATAGTGGATCAAGATGGCAGTGAACTATTGACACCAGAAGTAAGCATATCTCCTAGTTAGCCCAAATACAACGTTCTACAAACTGAAGATATTGCTATACCTTATTCTGATATACCACACCAATCGCCTACTAAAGATGTTCCTGAATCACACAGAAGAAAGTTACCACATCATCACACCAGAGGTATTCCTAAACTCACATAATAACCTGATCTTTCTAGTAAAATCAGATATCCTATGAGCCATTATGTGTCTAACCACCAATTGTCAGAATCAAATATGTCATTTGTGAATCAATTGTCTAGTGTATCTATCCCTAACAGTGTGCAGGAAGCTTTAACTGACCATAGGTGGAAAACGACCACGAACAAGGAAATGAAATATCTCAAAAAAAATGAAACTTGGGAGATTGTTGATGTTCCGCTAGGAAAGAAAGCAGTTGGATGTCGATGGATTTACATTGTGAAGTACAGGGCTGACAGCACAATCGAACGCCTTAAAGCAAGACTAGTGGCAAAGGGATACATTCAAACCTACGAGACTGATTACATAGAAACATTTGCACTTGTAGTCAAAATCAACACAATTCGTGTTTTGCTATCTTTAACTGCAAACTTGGATTGGCCATTACAACAATTCAATGTAAAGAATGTCTTTCTACATGGTGAGTTATCTGAAAAAGTCTACATGGATCTTCCACCAAGATGCATGATACCCGACAGACATAACTGAAAAGTGTGCAGGTTAAAGAAATCATTGTATGGTTTGAAACAATCTCCAAGAGTATGGCTTAGAAGATTCACAAAATCTATGATAGACTTTGGTTATCATTAGATCAATTCTGATCATACCCTCTTTCTCAAAAAACAATATTAAGATCACTGCACTTATCATATATGTGGATGACATGGTGGTTACAGGAAATGATTTTGAAGAAAGGAATGCTCTATAAGAGTACTTGTCCAAAGAATTCGAAATGCAAGATCTAGGTCCATTAAAATACTTTCTTAGAATAGAAGTGTCACCATCAAATAATGAAATCTTCTTATCTCAAAGAAAGTATGCTTTAGACTTGTTGAAAGAGACGGGTATGTCAACATGTCAACCATCAGACACACCCGTAGAAGAAAGCTTGAAACTATGCGCCGAGACTGATCAGGTGCCTATTGATAGGGAGAGAAATCAAAGACTAGTTGGGAGGTTGATGTACCTGGCACATACAAAACCCGATCTTGCCTATGCACTAGGTATTGTCAGTCAATTTATGCATAATCCAGGTGAGCAACACATGGATACAGTTATACGCATTTTGAGATATCTAAAATCTGCTCTTGGAAAGGGAACTTTGTTCTCTAAAAGGACAGAGGAACAAAGCATAAAAGTATATACAAATGCTGATTGGACTGGTGTTGTGGATGATAAACGATCTACATCTGGTTACTTCACATTTGTCGGAGGTAATCTTGTAACATGGAGGAGCAAGAAACAAAATGGTGTAGCTCAATCAAGTACAGAAGCAGAATTCAGTGGTGTGGCACTTGGACTTTGCGAGGCGTTATGGCTAAGACTCCTCTTACAAGATTTGGGTTATCTATCTAAGCAACCGATCCAACTATTTTGTGATACTATTTTGTGATAATAAAACAACATGTGACATTGTCCATAATCCAATACAACATGATCGTACCAAACACGTCGAATTTGACAAATTTTTCATAAAGAAAAAGTTGGATGGAAAAATTATGGAATTACCTAAAATTCGATCAGAGGAACAGTTGGCTGATATTCTCACCAAAGCAGTCTCAAGAAAAATGTTCTTATGAAATTTTTTAAAACTAAATTTTTTAAAAAACGCATGCATCACAATGACTTTAATTGAGACAAGTTTAGAAGACAACTTGTTTTCAAGGCAACGATTCTTATTCAATCAATAGAATATATCGAGGCAACACACTCTAAATGCAATAAATGTTATTCGGACTCGTGCCAAAATAATTCTAACTAAGATAACTTTAGAAGGCAACTCATTTTCATGGCAATAATTTATAGGAAGCAAATATTTTTTATTGAGACAACAAAATTTATCAAAGGCAACCCCACTTTGCCTGCAACAATTAGAAATAATTCGTTTTTGAAGCAACATTTCATACGAAGGCAACAACTTTTATTCAAGCAATGAAATAATTCGAGGCAACACACTCTAAATGCAACCAATATTATTAACATAACACGTGCCAAATTAATTCTAACGAGACAACTTTATAAGGCAACTCGTTTTTAAGGATAAAATTCATATTGTGACAACATTTCTTATTGCGATAACAAAACTTATTGATGCAACTCACTTTGTGTGCAACAAATATTGTCAAAAGAACTAATGTGTCACAATGACAATGATTCTATGTGAGACAACTTTTAAAGGCAACTCGTTTTCAAGGCAACAATTCATACTATAGCAATATTTCTTACTGAGGTAAAAAAATTAAGCGGGGCAACTCACTGTCTACAATAATTATTGTCTAAGAACTCATGTGTCACAATGATTCTATGTGAAGCAATTTTTGAAGGCAAATTATTTTCAATTTAACAATTTATATTGTGGCACCATTTCTTATTGGGGCAACAGAATTTATCGAAGCAACTCAAGTGGCCTACAACAATTATTAATGAGAGAACTCATGTGCCACAATGATTCTATGTGAGTCAACTTTAGAATGCAACTTGTTTTCAACGCAACAACTCAAACAAATGCAACATATTTTATTGAGGCAACAAAATTTATCAAGGCAGCTCATTTTATCTGCAGTATTTATTGTCAAAAGAACTCATGTGTTACAATGATTTTATAGGAGACAACTCGTTTTCAGGTCAACAATTGATGTTGAGGCAACGTTTTTTTTTTTCAGGGCAAAATTTATCAAGATAACTCAGTTCATCTGCAACAATTGTTGTCAAAAAAATACGTCACAATGATTCATAATATGAAAATTTTATAAGGCAACTCATTTCAAGGCAATAATTCATACGAAGGCAACAATTCATACAAATACAACAATTCTTAATGAGGTAATAGAATTTTTTTGAGGCACCTCACTCTAAACACAACAAATATTATTATAAAAAAATCGTGCCAAAATGATTGACAGAAACAACGTTACAAAACAACTCTTTTCCAAAGTAACAATTCATAATGAAGCAATATTTCTAATTGAGGTAACGGAAATTATCGAGGTAACTCGTTTTGTCTGCAACAATATTGTCCAAAAAACATGTATCATGATTCTAATTGACAAAATTTTCGAATGCAACACATTTTCAAGGTAGAATTTCTGCCTGCATAGCATCGGAAACATTTCTTTTGCGGCAACATAAATTATCAAAGCAACTCATTTTGTCTAGAACAATTATTGTCAAAAGAACTCGTGTCATAATGGTTATATTTGATACAAAGGAAACTCATTTTCAAGGCAACAATTATTATAGCAGCAACAAATATGTCGAGACTAACTCATTTTATCTGCAACAATTATTGTCAAAAAAACAGGTGTCTCAATAATTCTAAGTGAGACAACTTTAGAAGGCAACTTGTTTTCAAGGCAATAATTCTTATAGAGGCAATAGAATATATTGAAGCAACTTACTTCATCTATAATAATTATTGCCAAAAGAAATCCAGTATCACAGTGACTTTAATTGACACAAAGTTAGAAGACAAATCGCTTTCAATGCAACAATTCTTATTCAATGAACAGAATATATCGAGGCAACACACTCTAAATGCACCAAATGTTATTGGAAGGACATGTGCCAAAATAAATTTAACTGACACAACTTTAGAACGTAACTAGTTTTCAAGGCAACAATTTATACTAAGCCAACATTTCTCATTGAACCAACAAAATTTATCAAGGCAACCCACTTTTGTCTGCAAAACACTATTCTCAAAAGAACTCATGTGTCAAAATAATTTTAATTGAGACGACTTTGGAATAAGTCGAGACAACATACTTCGCATGCAACCAATATTATGAAAAGGTGCCAAATAGATTCTAACTGAAATAATTTTAGAAAGAAACTCGTTTTAAAGGCAACAATTCTTATTATCACAATAGAATTTATCGATGCAACTCACTTTGTCTACTACAATTACTGTTAAAAGAACTCATGTATCACAATGAGTCTATGTGAAAGAACTTTTGAAGGCAATTCGTTTTCAAAGCAACAATTCATAATCTATCAACACTTCTTATTCAGGCAACAATTATTGTCAAAAGAACTCATGTGTCATAATGATTCTACGTGAGACAACTTTAGAAGGTAACTCATTTTCAAGTTAACAATTCATACTGAGGCAACATTTCGTATTGAGGGAACATAATTTATCAAGACAACTCATTTTGTCTACAACAAAGAACTTGTGTCACAATTATTTTATGTGAAATAGCTTTAGAAGGCAACTCGTTTATAAGGCAATTCGTTATACAAAGGCAACATTTCTTATTGAGACAACAGAATTTATCGAGGCAACTCTTTATGTCTGCAACAACTATTGTTCAAAGAACTCATATGTGACAACGATTCTATATTAGACAACTTTAGAAGGCAACTCGATTTCAAGGCAAGACTTCACATTGAGGCAAGATTTCTTATTAAAAATACAGAATTTAACGAGGCAACTATTTTCTCTGTAACAATTATTGTCCAAAAAACTCATGTCTCATAGTGATTCTATGTGAGACAACTTTAGAAGGCAACTCATTTTCAAGACAGCAATTCATACTGTGGCAATATTTCTTACTCAAGAAACATAATTAACCGAGGCAGCTTACTTTGTCTGCAACAATTACAGCCCAAAGAACTCAAGTGTCACAATGATTTTATGTGAGACAACTTTAGAATGCGACTAGTTTTCAATGCAACAATTTGTACTGTGGCAACATTTCTTATTGAGACAACAAAATTTATTGAGGCGATTCACTTATTCTATATCAATTATTGTCCAAAGAACTCATGTGTCACAATTATTGTCCGAAGAACTAACGTAACACAATTTTACAAGACAACTCATTTTTAATGTAACAATAGATAAGGTGGCAACATTCCCTATTGAGGCAACAGAATTTCTCGAAGCAACTTATTTTGAAGGCAACAACTCATATTAAGGCAATAACTTTTATTGAGGCAACAAAATTTATCAGGGCAACTCATTTTGCCGGTACAAATTACTGTAAAAGGAACGCATGTGTCACAATAATACTCTGTGAAACAACTTTAACAAAAAGCTCATTTTCAAGGCAACAATCCATACTGAGTTAACATTATTTTTTTGAGCAAAATTTATCAAGATAACTCACTTTATCTGCAACAATTATTGTCAAAAAAACACATGTAACAATAATTCGAAATGAGACAACTTCAAAAGACAACTCATTTCCAAGACAACAATTCATACAAATGCAATAAATCCTACTGAAGCAATAGAATTTTTTGAGGCATTTCACCTTAAATGCAACAAATATTATTAAAAAAACGTCGTTTGTATTTTTAAAAAAACAACATTTCACCTTAAATGATTCCAACTGAAACAACGTTTGAAAACAACTCCTTTTTGAGGAAACAATTCAAAATGAAGCAATTTTCTTATTCAAACGAGAATTTATCGGGTCAACTTGTTTTGTTAGCAACAATATTGTCGAAAGAACCTATGTTTCATAACTCTAATTGACAAAATTTTTTAAGGCAACCCATTTTCGAGGCAACGATTCACATACAAGCAACATTTCTTTTTGCAGCAACATAATTTATTGAGGCAACTCATTTTGTCTAGAACAATTATTTGCCAACAAAACTCGTCTCATATCATTTGACACAACTTTAAAAGGCAACTCGTTTTCAAGGCAACAATTCGTACGAAGACAACAATTCTCGTAGGAGCAACAAAACATGTGTCACAATAACTTTAAGTATAACAACTTTAAAAGGCAACTCATTTTCAAGGCAACAAATACATATTGGCATCATTTTCAAGACACCAATACATATTTTACCAATATTTCTTATTGAGGCAACGGATTTTATCGATGCAACTCACTTTGTCTGCAACCTTATTGCCAAAATAACTAATGTGTCACAGTGATTCTATTTGACACAATTTTAAAAGACAACTCGTTTTCTAGGCAGCAATTCTAATAGAGGCAACTGAATATATCAATACAACTCACTTTCTCTGTAACAATTATTGTCAAAAGAACTCTTGTTTCACAATGATTCTAATTGAGACAATCTTAGAAGGCAACTTGTTTTCAATGCAACAACTCTTATTTAAATATAATATATCGAGGCAACATACTCTAAATGCATCAAATATTAGTGAAAAACACTCATGTGCAAAAATGATTCTATTTGGTACAACTTTAGAATGCAACTTATTTTGAAGGTAATAACTCATACTTGGATAGCATTTCTTATTGTGTCAACAAAATATATCTTGGCAACTCACTTTGTTTGCAACTTATTGTCAAAAGAACTCATATGTCACAATAATTCCAAATGAGACAACTTTAGAAGGCAACTTGTTTTCAAGGCAACAATTCTTATAAAGGCAAGAGAATATATCAAGGCAACTCAATTTTTCTGCAGATATTGTCAGAAGAACTTTTGTGTCACAATGATTCTAATCAGACAATCTTAGAAGGCAACTCATTTTCAAGGCAACAATTTTTATTCAGGCAACAAAATATATCACGGCGACACACTCTAAATGCAAGAAATATTATTAAAAAGCCTCATGTTCCAAAATGACACCAACTAAGAAAACTTTTGAAGGCAACCTGTTTTAAAGGCAACAATTCATACTAAGGCAATATTTCTTACTGAGCCAATAGATTTTATCTTGGCAACTCACTTTGTCCACAAAAATTATTATCAAAAGAATTCGTGTGTAACAATGTTTCTATTTGAGAGAACTTTAGATGGCAACTCATTTTCAAATCAACAATTCATATGAAGGCAACTCTACTTATTGAACTATACTTATTGAAGCAACAAAATATATAGAGACAAGTCACCATGAATGCAACAGATACTATTAAAAAGACTCATGTGACGTCCCAAAATGATTCTATCTGAGAATGGGCAACCAACCAACAACATAGAGTGGAACACATACATCCTGCGTACCTCAACAAGCATAATCCTGATCAGCTTCGATTTCTGTGACAGATTACTCGATGCTACCATGATCAAATTATAAAGCTGAAGGTTCTGTGCAAATAAAGGATGTAACCCAAAATCAGAGAAGCTCAAAAAAAAAGAGAAAAATGTAAATGTAGGAAACCTAAATCAGAAATCTCAGTGCGAGAAAAATAAAAATACAAAAAGGATTCCTTCCATACGAAGATCAAAGAAACATTAATATAAAGACATATCTCACACTTCCTATTCCTTTCACTAATCAAAGAGATAAAAGAGAGGAGGAAAAGAAAACTCTATTTCATTTTTGTTTCCATGTCAGCTATCAAAATTTTCACTTGTGTACACGAAACAATATGAATTTTTCTTTTCCTTCCTTTCTTTGGAAGAGGCAATAATCTATATGATTTTTTTCTCTGTGGTTAAAGTTCAGACCTGAGAGTCACTCCTATTACCACTATTGTCATAGTCAGATAGATCAAAGTTGTGCACAAAAATAATATAGGCGATTAAACAAAATGAAAAAATTAATACTAATAAAAAGATGAAACAGACGTACAAAAAGACTACTGAAGAAAGAAACAACAGAGGTAAAGACCAAATTTAATTTTATACTTTCAAAGATGTAACACAATAGTAGATAACTGATTTTTCCAACACTATACACCTCCTAAAAAAAACACATGTGACAACTATCATGCCATTTATTACATCATTATAGACACACTGCATTCATTGTTTCTAGTACAGAAGTGTCTATAAAAATGGAAACGCGAATATGTTAATTTCACAAGAACCCACGTAGTTTCATATTTTTAAAATGTATCAATTTTTTTTTTCTTTTGAGTAAAAAGTTATCAATTATTTTGTTCAATAAGCATGCCAAAGCAAAAAGTAGTTTTTTTGTTTACTATAAAACGGGTGATTCTTTTATAAAAGAAAGAGTGTAGGACAAAAGTAGAACAGAAAATTTTTGGATCATTTTATTCTCTCAATAAAATGTTTGTTTCCTATGAAAACTACACATGAATACATAAATAAAAGAGAGGACAAAATATCATGTGTCTAAACACAATACCATCAACAAAAGTATTAACTGATAAGACACTACCATATGAAGAGCTCCCAATAGAAACAGAACCCAAAAAGAGAGAGAGAGAGAGAGAGAGAGAGAGAGAGAAGCACATATATGCTGAAATTTTCCAATAAAAGCAGAACCCATCACCAATACTCACAACCCAAATAAAAGAAGTGATCATATATGAACAACCAAGGTTCAAATCTGGACAATATTAACGGTAAAGAGCTTCATCAGAAAGGCCTAAACTATTAATTTTAAGCTTATGATCACTTGAATATTACTATCCCTTGTTACCTTCTATGCATATACGACTTCCAGGGTACCCTTTTTATAAAAATTATCTTTCTATCTTCAAATTAATAGTGATCAATACAACTTCCAGGGGTACCTTCTTATGATTATCATCTTTCTTCTTCGAATTAATAGTGATCAATCTTCCTAAATAAAATTTATTAAAAAAAAAAAACAATTTCGAATGACCCGATTCTCTACTTCCAGAGTATATGAACAAATAGCCATATTAAACATATATAAATAAGGGTTTGATTCTGTACAAAAAGCCATATTAATTACAATTTATATATTCAAAAAACTCACACACACATGACCAATTACCCAGATAACAATCAATTTAGGTCAGACAATAATCAAGCGAAGAAACACATACTCAATTCAAGCGAAAAAAAAAATTACCCAGAAAACAATCGAGAAAAAAAAAAAAAAAAAAAAAAAAAAAAGCCCAATTCAAGCCCAAAAAGAAACCTACCAAGACAACAATCAATTAAGGTCATCATAAACTCAAACACAGAAGAATTAAATAAATTAATAGAATTGCGAGATACAGAGACAGAAGAAGAATAATAATAGATTAGTCATACCATGAAAAGCCAGGAGACGAGACCCACCTCTGTAAGGGCCTTATACTCGCCGGACGGGGTTGTTGGCTGAAACGGCCGTGACGGCAGCCCAACCGGGTTGCCCACCTTGGCGGCAAAAGAGAATGGCGGCCAAGTTACCAGATCGAGGGAAAAAATGGTTTCCAGAGAGCGAGAGCGAGACGGAGAGAGAGAGAGAGAGAGAGAGAGAGAATCATTGACCACTAATTCACAATGAGAGAGTGAGGGTTTTTCTCTTTTCTCAGTAATTTTTTCAATTTTAAGGATTAATCGCACACTAATTATTCCCTGAAGCAGTAGGACTTGGATCTTTAAACGCGTCATTAAAAATACCAACACGTCATTTAAAAGTATTTAATCCCTCACATCACATGTTCTTTAAACGTAGTTTTCTACAAGACGAGGATCCTCTGTCCCATATTCGTTGTCCAGCTCTTTGTCTATCCAGTAAGATTTAGCCACCTCATTAAAATTTTATTTCCAACTTAAAAGCCAAGGCCCCTTTGGTTGCTTGGTTGAGGTCCCGTTTCCATTTTCTTGAGAGGAAATTAGGGTATACACGGGATTTTTTAAAAAATTCTCAAATATACGATAGCTCATTTTTTAACGAAAATTACCACTTAATTTTGTTTCTCCCTTCTTCCTTCACTCTTGCTTAGATCTAATAAGCAAATCTCACATCTTCACTCTTGTCATCGACAACGTTATTTTTTTACTCTCATCATCACTGACCTCGTCTTTTTCGCTTTCACTACTGGCGATCTCATCACTTCCCCTTTCATTGTCAATGAGATTTGGATCGACGACCCTTATGGAGTATATTGAATCTCTCGTCGCACTCCCCTTGAGAAGAGAAGAGAAGAGAAGAGAATTCGGCGAAAACCCATTTCGTTAAACCTCACAAAAACCTTATTAGCAATCTTCTTCTTCAGCGATTTGCTCATCTGATTCTGATTTGGGTGCCCATGTCTCCCAGGCTTTAGATTATGATTCTAAGTTTTTTTTCGCTCAGCTTCTTTTTCGGATTGTCATCAGCTTATTCGGGTTTGCGCTCTCTTCTCCGAACAGTCAATGCTGAAAGTGGTGATCTTCACGACCATGGTGTCGAATTGAATTTTCACAACTTTGTTTCCATCCTTATGGATACTCTGCGACCTATGCTATTGTTGAATTTTTTGCTCACTGGTAAGATATTGTTTCTTTTTTAGTCAATTTTTTTTTTCTTGATCGTCTATTCACTATTGATTATATTAATTTATTGAATATGCAATTATATATTAACAAATAACAATCTGACTCATTCATTATGTAATAATGCTATTTTTTTCCCTATGGATGTTGTTGTGATGCTTCATTTATTAGCTGATGCAAATGCACTTGGAACCTTTTTTCTTTTTTTTTTCCCCCTTCTTTTGGGTCGATAAATTTCTGACAAAAATTTTTGAGCAGGGCTGTGAAGCATTTCACAGATTATTTCGGTGATGTGAGAACTTTATGGAAGATGATTCTAATAATGGTTATAACTTGAAATTCTAATTGAATTCATACAACTAAATATATAGATATAGGGAGAATGAGTACAATGAAATGGGCAATTTGATTTAGTTGTTGGGTTATTTCGCCTTTTTTTAATTTTTTTTTTTTTGGCTCTTTTATCATTTCCTTGTCACTGTTATCAGGTAAAGTAATCGATTATGGTATGTCTTTAGCATCTTTGTGTAATCTTTTATACCTAATTATAATAGTATCCCATCACTTTTTGAACTATGCTTGTTTATATTTTGCTTTGATCCATTAATTCAATTCTTATGAGGTTGGCCACCACAAGCATGTGAGAGTTGATCGTTCTTTTGAAATTAGAATTAAGGAGTGACTATTTGATTTGATTGATCTCTAAAGTGTTACTACTGTGTGTAATACCTACTCAAATTAAGATTTTATAAGCGGTACGAAGAGTAGCTTTGGCTATAGTTTTAGTGAAAGTAGATATATTATATTTTATTTAGTTCTTTCATATTATATTTTATTTAGTTCCTTCATATTTTAGTTTATTGAAATTGGCAACCAAATTTATTATTAGTTATTAGTTACTAGTCCTTTAATTAGTAACTAGTAACCATTATAATCAGTTTGAAAATAAATAATTAGTAACATATTAGGAATTGTTAATCAAATTGGTTACTTGTTACTAGTAATCAATTGCTAGTTTAGAAACCAGTAACCAGTAACCTATAATGGAATAGTGATTAGTAACCAAATTATTAATCAGTAATCATAATAGTTACTGATTACCAGTCTTATGTCTGGTAAATAATAATTATAAAAATCAATTGCTAGTTTAGAAACTAGTAACCAACCAGTAATCAATATCCTATAATGGACTAGTGACCAGTAACTAAATTAGTAATTGGTAACCATAATAATTATAGGTTATTAGTTACTAGATACCAGTCTTGTGTCTGGTAAATAATGATTATAGAAATCAGTAACCAGATTGGTTACTCGTAATTGGAGTCATAGGTTACTAGTTACTAGTTATTAGTTTCTAGTTATAGGACTAATGACTTGTTACTAGTTACCAGTATACATTATGGTAACTAAATTGGCTATTAATAACTATTAACCAGTCACTTACTTGGAAACTGATAAATAGTAACATGCGACAGATTGTTAATTAGACTGGCTAATGGAAGCTAGTAATTGGTCATTAGTTTGAAAACTAATAACTAGTAACTAGTAACCTATGAGGGACTAGTAATCAGTAACCAAATTAGTACTAGTAACCAGATTAGTTACTGGTAATCAGAGTAAGTAGTAATCAATAATCGGTAACCAATAGCTAAATAGTTTTTTTTTTCCAAGAAATATTGGCTAAAGTAACCAATAATTAGATTTGTTACCACTAAAATGGATATTTATTTACTTCTTAAAGAATAAAAAAAAGAAAAAAAAAGAAAATGGAAAATAATTAAGAGAACAAAAATAGGGGAAAAAACATAGGAGCATGGCTCAATGATAATAAAAATATAAAAAGGGAATTATTTTAATAAAAAAAATTAAAACAAAAAAGAGAGAGACTAGGACATGACTAAAAAAAAAATCAGTAACCAATAACTAGCCACTAATCTTAAAACTAATGAGAAGATTGATCACTGGTAGTCAGTAATCTAAGTGATTATTATAAGTTACCAAGTACTTGTTATTTAATTATATAGTTCGTAACCTATGGTAACATAGAAAAATTGGTATACCAATGTTATGAAGAGAGAAAAAATTAGTTAGTGCTTCGTTTTTTCTTTTTCCCTAAAAAAGAAGGAAAAGAATTAGAAAAAGAAAACAAAACAAAAAAAAAAAAGAAAAAAAGAGAGTGATTGAGTTTATTATTATTATTATTATTATAAAAAGATCAAAAAATAGACTCTTTGGGCTTCGAACTCAGGAAGTCATAGGAAAATACTAGAGGAAATTAGAAAAAATACGGTATTTTTGAAAAGAATTGGAAAAATACGACGTTTTTGTATTTTTCACGGTACGGTACGATTTTTATTAGAAAGATACCGCTTTTTAAAAAATATTTATAAAAATACCATTTTTTAAAATAGTAACTAGTTTCTAGTAACCAGTTTCCAGAAACTGGTAACTAGTTACCGAAGATATTTATAACTGATATATAATTGGTAACCAGTTTCCAGTAACTAATTTCCAGAGACTGGTAATCAGTAACTATTTTAAAAGTGGTAATTTTCTAAATATTTTTTAAAAAGTGATATTTTTCTGATTAAAAAAGTACGAAAACTGGAAAAAACTGTTGTGATGTCCCCCGATCCCACACACGTACGTGAGGATATTCGTAAAATTATTTAGTGAGATCGGGAGAAGCCACTCGACTTGGAACTGACAAAATCGGGGAAAATTTAAA